>JAOBRD020578407.1:0-10675 GCA_027575215.2 Hydrozoanthus sils | reverse complement strand
CTGTAATCTTATCACGTAATCTCAAACAAAGTCAGCTAACATGTAGCTATTTTCAAAGTTGCGATTGTAATGTTTTATGCCAGAAAACACTTCATTTATTCTGTTAAATAAATCACACAATAAAGAATATTAAAAGCAAAATATACAAAAGGGAACAAAACTCTGGAAGCTCTGTCAATAATGCTTGCATTGTGCCGAAGAAAGAATGGAAGTTGTAGCTTGGTTGCACAATTCGATTTCTGTGACGGCGATGAGTCTCTACGACCCGAAATCTTTTCGTCGCAACGTCTTGACTGCTGCTCAACCTAAGTCATCGAGATAAAAAAGTAATTATGTTTTGGTAGTTAGGAAAGACAAATCTCTAACAAACCTGTATTTAGTTCTAGTTCAACATCGTCTGACGGTGACACTTGGGAACAGTTTTTCGTTTTCTTACAAACCTGTATTACTGGTTCTAGTTTAACATTGTCTGGTGGTGGCACTTGAAATAGTTTTTCGTTTTTACAAACCTGTATTACTGGTTGTAGTTCAACATCGTCTGACGGTGGCACTTGGGAATATTTTTTCGTTTTCTTACAAACCTGTTTTACTGGTTCTAATTCAACATCCGGTCTGACGGTGGCTTTTGGAATAGTTTTTCGTTTTCTTACAAACCTGTATTACTATTTCTAGTTAACATCGTCTGACGGTGCCACTTGGGAACAGTTTTTCGTTTTCTTACAAACCTGTGGTACTGGTTCTAGTTTAACATCGTCTGACGATAGCACTTGGGAACAGTTTTTCGTTTTCTTACAAACCTGTTTTACTGGTTCTAGTTTAACATCGTCTGACGATAGCACTTGGGAACAGTTTTTCGTTTTCTTACAAACCTGTATTACTGGTTCTAGTTTAACATCGTCTGGCGGTGGCACTTGAAATAGTTTTTCGTTTTTACAAACCTGTATTACTGGTTTTAGTTCAACATCGTCTGAAGGTGGCACTTGGAATAGTTTTTCGTTTTTACAAACCTGTATTACTGGTTGTAGTTCAACATCGTCTGACGGTGGCACTTCGGAACAGTTTCTTAATTTCTTCAAGCTTTTTGCATCGGCATGCAATATGACTGCCACATATTCCAGAACTGAACCAAAGACGAAGAAGAAGGAAACGATGAGATACCAATCAAGCGCTTTAATGTAGGAGACCTGCAGTTTGTAAAAACTGAAGATTATTTTTAGAAGTTTACACTATCGTGTTGTTAGCCATGAAAAAGAAAGATATTGAATAAGTATAAGTACATGAATAAGGTAAACAAACTTAGTGTAGAGCGAATCCAGTACTTTAGAAACGCAAGTCGTAACAACGCCATCTATTCTTTTAGTCTCGCAATTAGGTGACACTCGAGAACAGTTTAGTAAAAGAAAACTGTTAATGCTTATTGCAGTTCACGTTTCATTCGTCATTGGTTCCTTCTTATATAGGAAATATTCCTCACATGTGTAATTTATGATAAGAAAATATAACTATTAGACTGTATTGATACAATTTTAGTCAGCATGAGAGGATTTCAGCAGGTATAGTTATCTTAGTTTGGAACATAAATTGTCAAAAATTGTCAGATAGGCAGTTCAGTAAGTTGCTTTAGAGCAGGTTCTACAAAGGGTGTCGTCATGTGAGACTATTAAAATTGTCTTTGGAACAGGTTGTCTGAAAGATACCATTTGAGACAAATAAGTTACCTTTCAAACAGATTGTATGAAGAATACTACTTAGACTAATCAAGTTACCTTTAAACAGATTTACTAGGGATGCCAAAAAGATCCCAAAACTAGTATAATTTCCCTCGGAACAGATTGTCTGAAAGATGCCATAAAATGAACCACCTAATAAATCATCTTTGCAACAGATTGTCTGAAGAATGCCGTGTAAGACTTGTCAGATTACCTTAAGACAGATTTTACTAACGATGCCAAAGAGGATCCCACAACTAGTATAAATAATCTTGGAACAGATTGTCTAAAAGATGCCATAATGAAACCCCAACTAGCAAGTTATCTTTGGAACATTGTCTGAAGAAAAAGCCAACGGCTTCCAGGGGACTTCTTGTTAAGAATGTTTCTCTCTCTTTTTTCTTTTTAAATGTATAAGTATATTGTATATCTTTCTTGTCAAACAATAAAAATGAAATACAAGTAAAAGGATACCTTGCGAGGCTAGTCGAATTACCATTGGACAGATTATTTAAGGATGCCATAAATAACCCCAAACTGGTCAAAGTTACCTTTGGAACGGATTGTCTAAAGGATCCGGTTAAAGTGACGATGGTAAGAACTGTTGTAACACCTAGTGAAACGCGGGCAGGGACCGCGTCCTTGGACACCCAGAACGACAACCAGGACAGACAAACTATCAGGAAGGTTGGCGCATAGATCTGCAGCAGTGAGAAGCCAATTCGCCTTTTGAACGTAAATTCTACACTGAGGTTGGTGAAGGTCCCTGGGAAGAAGTTCAACTGGAAGTGACTCTAAAAAATAACCTTCGTTTGAACGATACTATCAAACTAAGCGTTGGTATACATACCGTGATAATAAAAATATAGTAGAGACACTAAAAAATCAAAATCCATGTAAATACTCAATGAGTTAAAGAGCTACCTGTACATAATATGTTAAAGAAGAACAAGGGTAATATGACCATCTAGTATTTAGTGAACAAGCTCCACGACGTTGTTGTGTATCCAGTTGTTTAGGTTTACATGGAACTGTTCCCCGCTGCTTTGGGAAACTGTGAAACTTTAAAGACGTTTTTTAGCCGAAAGATGTATAACTAGACACAAAGTTAACTTGGAGAAAGTTTACATTTTTTTTGTTATTGAACGATATTCTGCAAAACTGAAGTGAAGAAAACAAGCACTAAGAAATATAAAACAAACTCTAAGAAATATAAAACAAACATCAAAGTTGAGTAAAACAAATCTTTGGATCACAAAACTGACCAAAACCAAAGAAATCTGTGTTGTAAGTTCAGAGGAAAAGCAATTAAAAAAACTAAGATGGTAATTTTGTAGTGGAATAATAGATGCAGCATAGCATCTGTCGTGTGCCACATGATCAATTCCAAATTTATTTCCATTAGTACTTGTCGCTTGCGGATTTTCTGAGACACTCTAAGCCTGGTCCCATTCCATTGTCGTTTTAATCAAAAAGCACTATTTACATACTTCTATATAATTTCAAGTTTGTTATCGAATGGCTAAATTAAAAATATTTCCACCAGTGAGAGTCACCAAGTGAATAGCCGCCATGTTTGTTTATGGTTTGCTTTTTGTTTTAGTTTGCTCTCTACGTTTATCCGTATAACAAGATAAACAATAAAAAAAACAATATTTTGCTCACACGCTGCGGTCGTTTGCGTCAAGGGTATTTTCACCAACTCACCTGATGAATAAATTGCTTCTTCCTTTTTTTGTCGAACCGAATGCAACTTAAAATCTGGCATTTCTTTCTTCATAATTGTCACCTTATTGCTTTGCCAGAAATAATCGAGCTCGTTCACGTTGTGTGAATCTTCAACGAATTAGATAACAGTTAGTAAACAGCACCCGGGTAAATATAAAGAGGTCTTATGTTTTCTTAAATATGAAATAAAATGCAATTGACTCAAAAGGTAAATGGCGGCATCTTTCTGACCCTTAAAAAACCCAAGTCGGCAGGAAAAGGCGGGGGGTCTGATCTTTGAAGTCAGTACAAATAATTGTTATTGCATCAAATATCAGTTCCGATGGACCAAATAATTGGGAAACTCACCTAAGACGTAACTAGTGCAAGGCACATACGATTTCGTCTTTAGTTTAGGTTTCGACAAGTAGGACAGAAATAGGAGAAAGAGGGTTGAAAAAAACATATCCTTTCTGGGTTTTTTTCTTACTTACTCAATCGTGTTTTTAGTAAGATTTCTAGCATATCATATTATTCACGATTTCTTCATGGAATTACTCAAACAGTTTTCTAACTTGTCGGGTTCAGCAGACTCAACTCAAATCATTCTGTTCATTTTTCATTTTTCATTGTTACTATCATTCTTATTATATATAGGTATTCTTCTTATTTTATAGATATATCATTTGTTATTATTATAGATAAGGGTTTTTGAGTTAAAAATAGATTAAATCATATAGCAATACTGAAACTATGATCTTTTCTTACAGCTTCCCATCTGCAGGTCACACGTCTGTGTGTCCATTGGGTAACTTCTAAAGTTCATAAGACAGCTGGCAGTTAAACTTATTCTGTTAAACAAAATAAAGAACAGTCTAGGGTAAGAACGAGCAAGATGTCTATCTATCTATGTATGTGTTGACTGTTTGGGTAAAATCGGTCGATTACTTCCTTCAAAGATCAACGCTTCATTCTTTTTTAACCGTAGAAAATTTGTTTACTTATCTCGTCTGCTTTTGTCTCGGTGAGTTTTTAACTGATATTTGTCACATTTAATAATAATAATAATAATAATAATAATAATAATAATAATAATAACGGTTTATCAAAAATATCCTACATATGGAGGCTCTTCACCTGTAATCATACTAACAATACTAAACTATAATTATCCTTAAGACCCCTAAATAATGAAATAATAAGACACTTATGTAAGATTCCTAAACAATTAGAAGAAACAAATATTCAATACGTCTTAAAAAAGAATTAACATAGGCATGGTTGAATATTTAAAAACATGCGCTTTCGGTTTTCAAACAACACTTTTGACTAGTAAAAGGATTCTTTTTCAGGTTCTTTAACTAGTCAAAGGTTGTTGGTTGACAACCGAAAGCTCGTGTTGTTAAACAATAAACCAGAGAACGTTTTTAATCCTATGTAGTTAAATGACTAGTTGCAATTCACCAGTTTTTAATTGGTTTCTGTTAACTGCTGGTTAGTGTTTAAACTTACATCCCAGCTCGAAATTTTGCTTTATAACTCCATTTATAAATCTTGTTCTTTAATATTTGTCTCTATTCATTATGTACTTAACTCTTTCTCTGCATTCAACGTGTTCTAGACTCTTTCCAACATCATGTTTAGTGTGATACTTCACTTGTTTTGTACCGTATGACCTTGCTTATCTTGTACACTTATCTATTCATAACTACAAGTCTCTACTCCCCTTATACTACAACTTTCTTTCACTAACCTCGTACTGTACTCTATTTCACCAGTCGGTTGCAATTTAAAACGACTGTTAGGTGATGGCACATTATGGAACTTTGCATTTCTAATGTTGTGGAAGTATGTATCTGGAACCCATAACAGATCCTTGGAGCTGCCGTCCAGGACGATAGCACCGCTCAGGTTGTGCACAAGACGGGAATCGTTCCACTTTTGACGAAAAAACATGTCAAGCGAAAAGTCCTGAATAAATAAAAATGTATTTATTCAATAAAAAAAAGTTGTAAAGTTGGTTTATAACCGTTGTTTTGAATGACCCTATTGCAATTTCTCTGTTAGTAGGAGGCTTTGTTACAGTTTTTCCTCTTCCATAAACCGTACCTTCGTCCATTTACTTAACTCATTGCTACTCAAACTTAACAACCCGAAATCTGTTTGTGTTACTTTGTCCGATCTTGATCTTTATCGACTGTTAAGTACAAATATGTAAAATCCTATTCATATATCTTTCTTGTTCCATCCTTTTGGCCGGAACTCATCTTTCCTCTGTCATACTCCGTACATATATCTCTCCTTTATCATCTTCTTAACGTATCTCTCTCCTTCATCATCCTCTGTACGTGTAACTCTCTTTCACCATCCTCTGTACATATATCTCTCTTTTATCAACCTCTGTACATACATCTCTTCTTTATCATCCTCTGTACATATGTCTCTCCTTCACCATCCTCCTTACACAATTGTCTACTTTATCATCCTCTGTACATATATCTCTCCTTTATCATTCTCTGTACGTATATCTCTCCTGCATCGTCCTCTGTACATATTTTCTCCCTCATCATCCTCTGTACATATGTCTCTCATTCACCATCTTCTTTACATATATATCTTTTTTATCATCCTCTGTACATATATCTCTCCTTCATTATCCTCTGAACATTTATCTCTCCTTTACCATCTTCGAATGCTGAATGTAAAGTGCTAGTGTCTCGAACGAGGGGCCCTTATATGGTAGTATTGTTTAACCAAGTTTCTCTGCAGCACGAACCATGTTTAGCTCGTTGATTCCACCAATGCTTACAACGGTCACGTCAACGGTCACGTTCACTGCAGGGCCTGGGTACGAACAAGAAAGATCAGTGCTAATTTTCAAAAAAAGTACACCAGTTTCAAACTTTGTAATATAGCTCCCCCTCCCCTGAATACAAGCCCCAGGTAAGACTTAAAACTACTTTCGATTGTGACATAGAGGGCAAAATTCTTCATTTTCCGCGGAATCCCCTGTGAAAGCTTTGAATAACTTAACTAATTTATCCCAAGTTTCTTCGAGAGCTGCTGGAGGTCGGAAATAAAATCTTTGCAACCTCTGAAAACATTCGCAAATAATCTTTGGAAGAGGTTTGAAATGGTTTGTATGGCATTTTCATGATTTTCAAATAAATTCTGAAAATCTTCGGATGTGTTCGTAAACGTTCGGAAATTTTCGGAAATTTTCGAAAATCTTCGGAAAATGTTTCTAAGGCATTTTTGAGACTTTTTAAAATTTTCGTAAAATCTTCGAAAATTTTCGGAAGTGTACCAGCGACCAATCAGCGCTACGTAGTTTAGAGTTAAGAAAAAATGCCCCCGCTTTTATCCAATCAGCTCGAAGTATTTATGCCTTCTATGTTTCAAAGAAAGAAACAACACTTATCCGCTACGGATTTATTGTTTGTCGCTTCTTCATTCATTGTAAGTTCAAGTGGATCTATACACCATCTGAGCTTGTAATGTTGAGTTCACATTCTGTTATCACCTAGCACACTGCCTTAGATTATGAAAACAATTAATAATAAGATAACATCGTTTTAGGGTTAAACGTGTCTGTCACTTTATTGTTGAACAAGGGTATACGCCAAGTTCCCTCCAAGAGACCCCCACCCCGCCCCCTTCTTCTCCCTCTTAAACTACCCCCATTAACAAATACGATTAATTATTTCAAAAGTCGTATACTTGTTTGCAATGTTTTGTATTGAATCGTATAAACATTTTTACCACTGCTGTGGTATATAATGCTATATAAACCGATTTTGTTACCATTTTATTTCTTATTGTTTCAACAATAATAATAATAGCATTATTTTACTACTATTATCATCATTGCTATTACATTATTACTATAATTGTTACTATAATGATTATCGTATGGAACATCTTGGTAAAACCCAATAGTGTGTCGAACTTTTTAGTAGATAAAAAGCATACGTCTACGAGCTGCTCGTATCTTGAGGCTTCCAAATACGTTTCATATTTTAGAATAGGGCTGGATATAATTCTAGATACTGTAAAAGTTCTATTCTTAGAGCACATGCAAAATACAAGTGTTGCTAATAAGCAATAATAATAATGATGATAATAATAATAATTATAATAATAATACTGATAATAATAACAATAACAAAAATAATAATAATAATATAAGCAATACTCAAAGACAAATAATAATAAGCAAGGTTGTTTTCACAAAGTATACTTATTTAGCATAAATTACCATATTTCATATTTTGTTCAAGAAAGACCCAATAATCAATATTCTCTGCACAAACAAACGCAAGGTGGTATTGAACTAATGATTGAAAATAAGCCTGTAAAATTCTTCTTCTTTTAATTACAGCTTTAACAAAACAACAAGTTACCGTGCAAGAAAGGCCGCAGTCTCTTGTCGTATATTCCAGCATGAAAAAGACGGTTCAGCGTTGTGGTAGTGTCGGAGTATCTAAAGAAATTGGTCAGAAAATGGTTAAACCAAATTGCAATCACTTGAATTTTTAGTTTTTGACTAAAGGAACACAAACTTTAAAATACTCCTTGCATTGAAGTGTATTTGCCAAATGAAAAATGAAAATGCAAGATTTAATAAAATAATTAAATTATCCAAGAAATCGAGAGCGTTAATTTAAACTTTTAAGAGTAATTAATACGTACACCTCATTGTGAATTTAATATCAAATACTGCATAAAGTTTGTAAGTTTTTTGCATAAACTAACAGATGTAAATGTCTGCACAAGTTTATAGGCGCGAGAGCAGTGAGAATTTTTGTAAAAGCCAAGCGTTGGTTTGTTTCGCTATATTGGCTTGGAGCTAGAGACAGTTTATACCAGGTTTTGTTATCTTTGGTGGTTAAACGTGTCAAAAATGATTTTGTGTCAGTTACAAGGCCATACAAGATTTGAAGGTTTTTCTTGTTTTCTGTCATTTTCTGTCAACGTTGGTCTTGTTTTCTGTCAATAGTAGAATACAAGCGCAGTGGAAACTCATCAAATTTTAATTTTGAGTGTGATTTTTTTATCTTTTAATTAAGAATTCGAAAAGACTTATTTTCGTTTATTAAGAATTTCTCAAAAATTAAATGTTTTCAAAAAGTTTAAGCTATGTTTTCGAAATTAGTTCCTCGGACTTCTCAATCAGCCAAAGAAATTAGAAAAATTTCGATTTCCGGCGACCCGTTGTGTTTGCAAGCAGAGGCTCTCAACTCGCCGCAACATCAAAGCTCAATTCCGGCAAGATTAAAGAACACAGACATACAGAAAATAATTTACCAACAGATATACCTGGCTTTTCAAATTTCAAAGATGTTTGCAAAAATCGTCACAATTATTCTAAAAGAATTAACTCTAAACGAACAAGAAGAGTCTATTTCTCTGAGACCTCTAACTAGCTTCTATGCAAATATTATCATTTTGAGTTTCAGTTTGACATATCAGTCAGATGTAAGCTCTGTGCATTGTTCTCTTGAGAGTGTTTAATTAACCAAGTTATTGGTGAACATTGCAGTTGCAATTTCGTACCCTTTGTATATAGTGTGTCCTCTTGAGACTGTTTTATCAAGGAGGTTTTATGCAAAATCATCAACTTCATTTTACATTTTAAATTTTTGAGTATACACACTGGACAGTATTTGAAACATCTGTTCTTCAAGAACAAAATTCATTTCTCGTAATTTTATTCATCATTAAACTTTATGCCCGCTATAGTGTGTTTAACACAATTAGCATTTAGAGGTGAGCGCCCACAAAATGTGCCCCTATTCAAATTTCAATCTTGTTTGTACAATTGACATATACACCAACCTGCAAACAGTATAAGATAATTATCACATAGACTATCTAATATTTTGGTTACAGTCTTGCCACCTGCCTAGTTATAAATTCGCTGCAAATAATAACTTTAAAGACTGTTTTTAGTATTGCTTTGTTATGTAAAGCTAAGAAGAGGGAGAAGCTCCGAAACGTTTATTTTATGACTAAGATTAAGGACTGGGCGGCCTAAACTATGACAAACGTTTTGTTTAGTATCATAAACGGCTTAAAAACACTTGCTATATGCTTTGTGTACGGTATGCGGGTTGTTATCCAACAGAGGTGTATTGGTTATGGTGAACAGTTGCACGCAGTATTACCTACGCGGGTTATCGTATTATATACC
The DNA here is from genome assembly GCA_027575215.2 of Hydrozoanthus sils. Classification (NCBI taxonomy): domain Eukaryota; kingdom Metazoa; phylum Cnidaria; class Anthozoa; order Zoantharia; family Hydrozoanthidae; genus Hydrozoanthus; species Hydrozoanthus sils. The sequence continues at coordinate 1,066 of JAOBRD020578407.1, read as the reverse complement.
TTAAATGAACTCAGCCAAAATAAAATTCAAAATAAATATTCAAAATATACATAAAAATTATAAGATTTTAAACATCAAGGACGACGATAACGGAGACAGTTACGAGTACTTTGCGACAAGAAGAGCTAATTAGAGTTTGAGTTTTGACCAAATTGAAAACTTGCACTATAAAGCTTAAGAAAACATGCAGGTGGCAAAGCCAACTACTCACTGGTTAGTTGATGAAGTGGAAGGACAAAACAGCCCGGAGTAAATGCAAACTGCCAACATCGAAAGCTTCATTTTTTGTTTATCCAGAAAACGCTCGCACTCGTTGAAACAGTTCGTGACAACCAGCCTTCAAATGTAACCTGCTGTTCGGAAAATATCTTGATATTACATTAAATATTGATTTAGTCTTGGAAAGACATTTAGGCGGTCAACATTTCACACATTCACATTAAATTAACAATATTAGGTTTGTTTTACACTTCTCTCGTAAAGCCAACATCACGAACTCTGCAATTCCTTGTTTAGGGACCCATGTTGTTTAACACCAACGATCTGATATAAAAAAAAAGCTGAGAGAATCTCCCTTTTTAAAACCAAGCTCAAAGTACTTCTTTTATCGTAACACTGTTGTGAACTGTATGTAACTCGTTTGGGTGTTTTTATTTTATTTTAAAACTTCATAATCTTATAAAAATGTCTGCAAGCCCTTTATTTTTAGAGAGCCCACATCCCTCCTCAACTTCTTGTTTGTTTGGTTTTTTGCTGGCCTCCTTGCCCATCTTTAGCTAGCTATAGAATTCAAAACTGTGCGTGTACAAATATTTGTATAGGCCCTTGTCAAAATTAAATGGGCAGCGACTTTAATATTTTTTTGTTTGCATTCAAATTAGCCTGTCTAGCCTCGTTCTTGAGTTAAACTCTCAAAAGAACATGTTATCCAAAGCGAGGCCAGTAAGGCTTATTTGAAAACAGAAAGATACAACATCAGTGCAAGTTTGGGATAAATTCATCCAAAGGTTAAGTATTGGCAGCTGATTTCAAAAATTATTAATATCTCCAGAACCATTACAGATTT
>JAOBRD020578303.1:0-16076 GCA_027575215.2 Hydrozoanthus sils | reverse complement strand
CATTTAAGCCCTTGATATTGAGGTTAATTTATATAAATCCTTCCTTTGTTTCGAGCCATTATCATACGTTACTAGATATAAATAAAAACAACACAAAACAAAAAAGAAACAATAGGAAATAAAATTTAAACCAAGGAAGAAAATGAACCAATACTGCAACACCTGTTGTGGGAAGAGATTAGTCATCTTGTTTCTGCAGAGCGACTGCTTTCTGTGAAATGTGTTTTTGAAACGACGGCATATAGTCGTCGAAGTCGATATCTGTCCCGAAGCGTGACCTTCTGACCTCACGGGCTTTGAGCAGATTTTCCTGAAACACAATCCAAAAGAACGTTAGATCAAAGAAACAGTTCAAGATTCTGTCTTCGAAGCAGACAATAAACAACTGACGGTCTGGTTAGCCCAGTTGGTAAGGCGCCAGTCTGCCACGCAGGAGGCCCGGGTTCGATTCCCGGTGACGGACCTTCACTCGGGGTCTTAAAACGATTGAGCAGAAGGTGCTGCTTTTGCTCTAGCATCTGCAAACGGTTAGACCTTCGCGTCTTCTCGAATAAGGACGTTAAACCGTAGGTCCTGGGTGGCAGACCTCGAAGGGGACTTCAGGTCCTGTTGTCCACCCTCCCGTGACTCCAGGGCCCTGTTCTTTAAAACCCCGATTAACTTAACCCAGGATTAACTAACAAAACCTATTGGTTGTCATGGTAACTAGCCCTGGGTGAGCACTAATCGGGTTTTGAGGAACTGGGCCCAGGAGTCAACATGAACCTCAAGCTCGAATTAAATATGGATTTTTACTGTTACAGATGCCAGTGACTCTTGTGACTACTCTAAACTGGACAACCACAGTTTTTTTTTTTAAACGTCGTTGTTTTTATCAATGTCGTTGTCTCTGATACTGTAAATACCATTGTCAATGTTTATTATCTTTGTGACTGTGGTTGTCGTTACCATTTTTACTGTCATTGTCATCATTGTTCAGTGTCATTCTCATCATTGCTCAGTGTCAGTGTCATCATTGAACAATGATGACAATGACACTTAACAATGATGACAACGACACTGAACAATGATGACATTGAACAATGATGACAATGACAGTGAACAATGAATGATAATAATGACACTGAACAATGATGACAATGACACTGAGCATTGATGACAATGACCCTGAACAATGATGACAATGACATTGAACAATGATAACAATGACACTTAACATCATTGTCATTGTCATCGTTGTCCAGGATCATTGTCATCATTGTTCAATGTCACTATAATCATTGCTCAGTGTCATTGTCATCACTGTTCAGTGTCTGTCATCATTGTTCAGGGTCATTGTCATCGTTGTTCATTGTCATTGTAATCATTGTTCATTGTCATTGTCATCATTGTTCATTGTCATTGTCATCACTGTTCAATGTCATTGTCATCATTGTTCAATGTCATTGTCATCATTGTTCAATGTCATTGTCATCATTGTTCAATGTCATTGTCATCACTGTTCAGTGTCATTATCACCATTGTTCAGCGTCACTGTCATCATTGTTCAGTGTCATTGTCAGAGCAATTGTCGTTTAGTCCCATTGTTGAGATCGATGTTAATTGCACCAACATTGATAGTTTACTGATATTTCATTCTCTCACTCACCGTCGTCGGCTGTGGTATCCAGGCCCTCTTCGGAACATACACTAACGGCGCAGGTTTCTCGTTGACTATCCCTAGTGCCGAGGCTGCACGAAGGACTGACGACTTGCGAGTCACTGTGTGTTCAGTCTGGGTGAAAATTGAAACCTCTTCTTTAGGCTCAGGGGCAGGTTTTACACTAGGCATGTGCGTCTTGGGTGTAGCCGCTGACTTTGCTCCCCGCTTGCGAGGGCTCGCACCACCTGATAGGATTGATAAAATGACAGTTACTACAACAAATCGCGGAAAAATGGCATGTTAAAAGTGTTTTAAAATTTGAGCGCTAAAACGTTCAGTGATTTCCATCAGGTATGCAAAAGACCGAGTACGGTGGACATGTTCATAGAGAGCTCACATAATTCAAATATTAAAAGATAATGGAACTAGAGATTAAGTAAAGAGAACAAAGAAAAGTAACACGTGTTTTTGATTGCGATACACGTTCGTAACAAGAGATGTCTTTGACAGAATACCATCCCACTAAAAAGAATCACCATCGTCGTTTCTTGCAAACTTTAAAAATTCTTGTGTATCAAAAGCAACACCAAGTCCCGACTCTCAAACATGTTCGGCGATTTTCGAGGTTTGCAACAAGCTCTACAACTATGTTTATTCTTTCTGCTTTTCAGAGCTCGGGCCGTCTGTTCTAAGTACTGAGGGAAGAAGTCAAACCACTGTTATTTTTAAGGAACCCAATTTTGTCGGGGGAGGTGGTAGGTGTCGGCACAGACCCCCTACCCCACCCCTACCACTTTTTCAGAGCTCAATTTCCATTACCTGATTTAGGGGTAATGGTTTTTATTGTATATGGACTCCTCTCTCCACAAGGAAGGCATTGGTGCAAGCACTTTATCAATATGTATTTTATTGAACATGATATTTGCTCCTGATATCCAGCCTTTTTGAAAAAAGGTGGTGGGTGGCGGCATATAGTACCCAATCCCCCCCCCTAAATTGGGTTCCTAGGAAGTACCATTGTTTTGACCTTTTCCCTAAAAGCTAAAAACCAAATCCTGTCTCGAGCCTAAGTTGCTCTTTAAGCCGGCCCTTTTTTCCGGTTTCCGTAGTGCTAATTAGATGAGAGTCTTTGACATCCCCTGGACGGGACACTAATCCTTTGCAGGTAGCAGAACTGGTACTCAGTTATACAGCTGAGTCGACTGGAACAAGTTGGGTAAAGTGTCTTCCTCAAGGTCACAACACAGTGATCTGAACTCGCGACCATAGGATTACGAGTCGAACACGCTAACCGCTCGGCCACTGTACCGCCGACTGTATCTCAGCGAGACGCTGGTAGATACCTAGGTTCTGTTAGGGATTTTTCCGATTCAATACCTGGAGCCTCTTTAGTTCTCGTAAACGGGAGTTTGTCATCACATAAAACATATTTTTTCCTAAATTTCTTCTTTACGATAACTTTTCCCGTTTTATTTTTACGCAGCTTCACTAATAGTAAGATTTTATTATAAAACTTTTTTTTTCAATACGACTTAACAGTTTCAGATAGTGAGAGGTCGGTGTTTTACGGCCCCTGATTATCGGCCCTCAAAACCCAAGAAATCCCCCCGCACATTTCTGCTCAATTTTGATATCGCCGTCTCAGTTACACACAAGCCCCCCTGATGTGGCAGGTTTGTTTTAGGAGGGTGGGGGAGGGGTTAAAGAGTAAATATTACACTAAAAAGGAAGTAATAAAAATATCGGATTAGTGCGGAGAGTAGAACCCAAAAAACTTTGAGCTTCAGATGGGAATAGAACTAAGACCCTCATCCTGGGAACTTGATGGACAATAGGGCCATTGAGGGAGACACACAATCACTGAAATGCCATTGCATATGTGTCAATGAACGCATTTGATAACTGTATCTCGCACTCATTTCAACGATCTCTCAGTTATAGTTATAATATGCACATAGGTTTAGTGCGGGGAGAAGAACCCAGAAAAAATTTGAGGACCACAAAGAAAAATGAAGTGAACTACAGTGTCAAGTGTGAGGCATAACGACATTAAACCGTAGGCCCCGGGTGGCAGACCTCGAATGGGACCTCGAGTCATATTGCCTGTTCTCCCGTGACTACCCGAGTGAAAATGCCATAAAAATAAAAATAAAAACAATTGTACGTTTCGCTTTCGGCTCAAGTTTGTGGCGCAATAACTGGAGCAAACAAAACAAGTCAAAAGCTTCAAAATGTGCCTGATGATTCGTCGTTGTCCTGATATATAAAAGCATTTCGACTCCGTACAGTAAACAAACTACGCTCGCTACCAACGCTGTAAAGTTGGAAACCAGAAAATTAGAAACGAGTTAACTGTTATCACTCAATCTCAGGGCTCGAATTGAACTATAGTGAAAACTAAAGTCGCTTTCCATTTGACCGTTCCGACCGGCCAAAAAGAACTGGTTATGGCCGGTTTAAATGGAAAGTTTCAAGGCCAATCAGAAACAAGAGACATTTTTCAAATCCTACTTGCACGCTGCAAAAATTGAGAAGGCGCGCGCGTATATTTTCCCGCCACAACTCTTCATATTCCCGTGCTTTTGCCGACTGGAGCAGGAGAACTGAACAACGCTGATCCACGAGTAGGGCCATTCTGGCCAGAACCAGTTCTGAGAACTCGCGCGTTCCATTTTAGAACTGGCCGGTCAGACCTGCTGGACTGGTCAAATGGAAAGTGACTTAAGTACCAAGAAGTTTAAATTGTGATGACTAAAGAATAGAACCACTGGTGAAGTTTATTCGATCACCGACTCTGTGGGCTTTGGCACCACAGACAATAAATGGACTCGAACCCAGGGAGACAGACAAAAAGAAGTATCAGTGTTGAGTGCAAGCCAAATATCACAACAACCTGAAATGGGAAACTTGGCTGTCACAAGTAGAACTTAAAAGTTCGGTTTTTCTTTCACACGTTTAGTATCTACAAAGTGCTATAAAGAAGAAATATCAGAGTTGTTTTCTGAAGTTACAAATTGTGCGAAAACGTCAATAACCTGCTTCGCCTTCCAGGCAGGTGAGCTTCTTACGGAACAAAGATGGCTTGGTCAAAGCGCCATTCTTGTAACACAGAAAAAGAAGAATGTAATCTCTCTGCACCAACCACAACTCAGAATGTATTTGCACACTTTTTTAATCTGATATCAAAACATTGAAATTGTCAAACAACTTAGTTGAAGTTAAGTTACATTACAATTATTACATCTTAAATTATTAAATTTATTCATTTTAGTGCTATTACAATGTCAGTGCTACGAAACCATTTTTAGAGTTGTTTGAAATTCGAAGTAGGACTTCACGCTGTTTTTAAAATAAGATTCTGAAAATTTCCAAGGGCAGTCAACATTAAACAAGGCACTCTAGGCTGTTTCTATAAAACAGCTTAAAATTAAGATTCTTAGTTATGCATCCTGTATTATTTCTCTATATTATTTTTAACCTATCACTTTGCTCCATCATGTGCAATAGGAAGCAGCTTGGTTCAGTGTGCCTTGTTTGCATGTAGTTGTCTCAGGTTCAAATCCCACTCTGACTACTGACAGGATTGGGCTTCGGTGATCCCACCACGCTTGCAAATAGCCATCTGGTATACCTCCAACCAGTTAGCATTCATAAAAGTATTCGTGTTTCTTTAGGGACTCTGCCCTGTGTCTCGATAATTTCCACTGTGGCAAACTGATTTTTTTAAAATTTCAAATAGAAGTGACGTTGTTTGATAATTTAATACTTGTATTTAAAGCCAAAGTATGGTTTACCTTCGCTTTCCACACTCCTGAGATTGACATGTTTATTTTTAGTATACTACTTATGGCGCCGTAGGCTGACGAGTCGAGACTATGGGATTGATTTCTTTTTGCCCCCTTCTTATTATTTCTTGTGTTGCGCTTGGGTCAACTCAGTTGTGGGATGCCCTTTTTTAATTGAACTAAAAATACACTCTATCAACCGAATGCCTTTCTTTACAGCTACATTTTCTTGGATGCAGGTTTTGCTAAATACTGTAACTTAGACTGAACATATAAATGACGTTATCTAGCCAGTAAAAGCTCATTTCCTGTGTACTTCCGGTCAGTGACGGGTTCAATACTACAAACGCCTTGACGGTACAAGCATTTTGTATAGCGATGAGTGAAGGCTACGATGAGCCTCTTGTTAACATGTCATTCAAAAGGCTTTTAACTGATTTTGTATTAAAATATAGACCAGGTTATTTTCGTTAACTCCCAATAAAAAGATCGCCTTGTTACGTTTATAGACTATTTTGGTTTCTCGTGAAAAACTTTGCCGCCTTCATTCGTTTCATTCTCCGTCATCTTCACCATCTTGGTCCTCGTCACCACGCTCTTCTTCGTCACTGTCAGCCGTGAGTTTTGACTTAGGCCTAGGACCCTTGCCCAGTGCTCCGCCTAGTGATGGTCAAATAGAAGAACAGGTTGTAAGCACTTCATGTAAGCTCTACCTGCCGACAAGACATGTGGCTTGCTTGTTCCCCTGTTCTGCGACTCTTGTTTGGTTTTATGTGCGTTTTCACGGTCGTCGGTGGAAAAGACGAGACGGTCCGTAGTGAAAAAGAAATGATAGCCGACTTTTTTAAAACAAAACAAAAACGAAAGAGGGTAGAAGCTCACAACAGTGACGACAATCGTTTTGTTGCGTACTTGGTGTTGGCACTCACAAAAAGGACGGGCAAAGAGAGATATTCTTTATCAACGTGTTTAAAAGAAATATCTTAGAGGAATAAAAAGCTTTTGGGACGATCTAATAGCACATCTTTTTAGTTTCTCCTGCTACCTTCATGCGTGCATAAACATCGTCATTAAGGAGAAGTAACAAAAAAGGAAAAACTTGCTTAAATGTTCTAAACAATATTCGATCATCCAAAAGAAGTTAAAGTGCATATGAAGTGAAAACATTTATTACTTCAAAGGATAGACCTTGCAAAACGAGGAATAGCGATGAAAATTGTTTTGCCAAAATCTGTTATGGTTCTTGAGATATTAACATCTAATGTTTTCAACGGATAACGTCACAAGTTGTTCCGACAAATTTGCGTTTTTTAAAAATCTGCTGCCAATCCATAACCTTTGGATGAATTTGAGCTAAACTTGGACTGATTGCCTATCTACCTCGAGATACAACAGCAGCATAATTTTCGCTCTTAAAAATACATCTAAAGGTTATGGATTGGCAGCAAACTTTAAGAAATGCAAATTTGTCACAACTACTAGTGACGTCATCGAGGAAATGAATAATAAAAACACAGAAGAAATGTTTTAGAAAAGATCACAAAACAGCTAAGTTGCTGCGGCTTTGTTTCCAACAGAAAATTAAAGACAATTTCCTCCATATCACTGAGGAACTTACATCCGAATGATTAAAATATGGGATAGGATTTAAAATGCAAAAGAATGATATAAATTTCTGGCATTCAAATTCCTCACGTTCCATAGAAATACCGGGAGGCTTATACTACTTAAAAACCAGCACATATTAACTAAGTCTAATCATTGGCCGGAATGGTTGGTTATGATATGACAGAAATGCAAATTTGTCAGATTCATTAGTGACGTCATCAGCTGAAAAAATTAATAATTGATATCTCAAGAAGCAAACAAATCTTGGCAAAATTTATTCACCGCTATTCCTCATTTAGCAAGGTCTATCCACTGAAGTAGTAAATTCATATGCACTGTAAAAATAAGCTAACAAACGCAAAAGCACAAACAAACAAACAAGACGCTAGCAGAAAAAAATATGAAAAAATAATGGAGAACAAACAAGCATTGTCAGCAAAGCAGGCAAATAAGAGCGAGCAGCTATAAATAAACTAAAATAAATAAATCGTCAAGATTGGAGATTAGCATCTATAAAGCGCTATCAGCCTGTGACGTTGGTAAGAAATTATCAGAACTGCTAAATATTTACGTACGGGCAGATGAGAAAAAAGAGTATACTTTTCTTTAATATCTTATTGTAGTAAGATGACTAATAAAGAATACCTCCTCTGGTAAGATGTCCGACTCATCTGTTCTTTGACAACCTGATACTACTACCGGATATGTATATTCACCGGAAATCTGATACCACTACCGGCTACGTGCGCCAACCGGAAATCTGATACTACTAACGGATATGTATATCCAACGGAAATCTGATACCACTACCGGCTACGTACACCAACCGGAAATCTGATACTTTTACCGGACGTGTACATCCATCGGAAACCTGGTACTACTACCGGAACTTTGCACCCTCTGGAAACGTGATATTTAATACTACCGGATATGTGCACCCTGTTTACAAAAACACATGGACTTTGGCAATGAGAGGTCCGGTATATACGGCTCACATTGATATTCATTCAGAGTTGCCCACAGCTTATAACTGAAGGGCCAGGTCACCGGGATCAGCCTACTTTTTTTCCACAAGTGTTGTGGGTTCTTTTAAGTTGCCCAATAGAAGATTGAGAGAGTGAGCCTACGGTTTAACGTCCTTATTAGAGAAGACACGAGGGTCAAGCCTTTTACAGATGTTGATGTTGTTACAATAAAAGCAGCACCTTATCCTCATTTATTGTAACACCGGAAGTGAAGGTCAGGCACCAGGAAACAAACCCAAGCCTCCCGTACGACAGACTGTTGGTGCCTTATCAACTGGGCTAACCGGGCAAACCCAAGCCTCCCGTACGACAGACTGTTGGTGCCTTATCAACCGGGCTAACCGGGCGGCGGGACGTGTTCAATGCTAGAAGTTTAGAAATCGTTTAACGAAAAACGCAAGAGGAAGGTTTACAGTTAGGTACTTTATTTATTTTTGTTGTGACTCAAGCATCGCTAATAAGCTACATGCAAAAATTAATTTCCAAAAGTTACATTCGTCGTGTTAAAGTTAAAGAGTTTCTCTCTTCTATAATTAACATAATTGTTAAAACAATTTAGTTGAATTGGACTTATCCTCTTGGCTTCATCTCCCCACTCTTTAGCTGTTGCATAGTATTACTAAAGATTTTAGTTTAACTTTATCTTAACTCTCCGAGGAAATTAAGGATAGGTTTATCTTATCTGTAGATAAAGATTCAAACTCTACATCTTACATTCATCAAGAGGTAGCTTTGAAATGTGCTAGTTAATTACTGTAGGTTAGTTGTCCAGTCAAAAACGCGTTGTTATCCTTTTCACTCAATTCTTTGTAATTAAATCATTTGCCCCTCCGCAGGCTCTCCCCAGTCATCCTCATTACCACGGCCAAAGTAATAAGCGAACCATAACTGACGCTCTGAAATGGTTGAGAGACCCTGGAAACGAGAATATGCCCCCACTGATGCGGTGCTCACCGAGTTTCGTGATGGGGCACTTTGTACCGAGGCGCTCTTGCTTCCTTGAGTCACGGCACTCAGAGTTTTATTTCGAGTAATATATACTAGAGAAAAGAATAAGAGAAAGAATAGAGATGGGAGAAATAGGAACAAGAAGGAAAGAATGACAAATGTATGTTTGGTGAATTGAAATAGAAAAATCTGGAGAAAAGGAGAGCAAGACAAGAAAAAGATAGAGAATATTACTTTCTTACGGAAAAACAAAATAGCAACTAAATCGAGGAAACGAATAATAAAAACACAGAAGAGATTTTCTAGAAAAGATCATAACACGGCTAAGTCGCTGTGACTTTGTTTCCAACAGACCAATAAAGACAATTCCCTCCATATCACTGAGGACCTTACATCCGAATGATCAAAATAGGGGATAGTATGAAAAATGCAAAAGAATGATATAAGTTCCTGGCATTCCATTCAAATTCCTCACGTTCCATGTAAACAAATACCGGGAGGCCTATACTACTTAAGAACCAGCACATGTTAACTAAGTCCAATCAGTGGCTGGAATGGTTGGTTATGATATGACAAAAATGCGAGTGGTGTAAGTAAGTAGAGCATTCTGGGGTCGTTTTGGTATAACTAAGTACTAGTCTCTCTTTGGTTTGCACAACAGCTAACAATATGGTGTAACAGCAACTTTGCGATCAACTTGTTAAGAGTTTTAAAAGTAGATACTGCACTTACCCGCCGATGCTTTCATCACCAGCCAGATCCCACAAGTGCAAAGCTCGCCGTTTCTCTTGCTGTGGGGATTCTAGCCTAGGACTTAGTGCCATTTTACTGGCTGTCTCCATACCATTAGCTTATATGTGTAACATTGTCAAGCTTTTACAACCACTAGTTTAACAGTAGCGTAGCCTATACTTACGTTTTTTCTTATTAACTGGGGGCGGGATTTCATCCCATCTCTTCTGGACAATAGCGACCACTCTCGGGTCTGCATAAGCTTTGGCGATATCAAGGGCCGTGTGGCCTTTCTTGTTTTCCAACTGAACTTTGGCCCTGAAAGACGTGAGTGCATACAAACTCAGGCTTTACTGCAAACAGTTTTTGGAAACAATTATTGCTTGCAGGTATATATAGGCTAAAATTAGCCATAAGTTTTAACTGTTTATGAAAATTATGGGGTACAATGAGTCAGTTGTTAACCCTATTCAGGCCGAACAGGGGGGAGGGGGAGAGAAGGGGCAGAAAGTGCCCGCGCTGATTTAAAAGGCTTACCATTTCCTAAGTATTCATCCGATTGCTTACAAATTTTATGACCTTTCCTCAAATTTCTTAGAAAACATATATATGATAAAATTTTATAGTGAATGAGTTTGCTGTTGCCATGGTAACCGTTTTTCGGAGGTGTTTTTTTTTTCGCTTTTTCGTGCCATTGACATATAGTTTAATATTGACATATAGTTTAATACAGTGGATACCCACCCTTTAGAGATTAAAAACTCTACCACTTCCTCTCTGGAGCTCTCAATGGCTCTCATCAGTGGAGTTCCACGACTGAAGGTCAGTGCATCAAGTTCTGCTCCTTTCTCTAGCAGCAGCCGGACTAGGTCAACTTGTCCTGAGTGGCACGCGTGGTGTAATGGAGTCCATCGGAAACTGTCCTTTGCATTTACATCAGCTCTAAACAAACATGAATAGAAATCTGTTGATCATCTGCTGATTATAAGTGTCATGAAATTTCTTTACTCAAGATTATTATGGTTCACAAAATTTCTTCAGATTATCAATGTGTCACGAAATTTCTTCACTTGAGGTTTCTGCCAAACAGTTAACATTGTGAAATCTTATCGTAAAAAGTGATATAGTGATATAATCGAATGTTCAGCCAAAACACTGCTTTGTCTTGATTCCTTAAACAGGATTTTCTTCGTTTTTCTATTTTGTTCTCAAAGATATGCACTACGAAGAAAATTATGGAGAATTTCCATCTGTTAAAAATGAGAAAAGCTGCCTTCATTTTCCTGACCTAAAATTTAAAATGTGAGATAGCCAATGTTTAAGAATACTCGCAAGCAAGCTGCATTTATCATCTTACATTTTTCTTGAATATTTGATCCACAGATCATTAGGTGATGGCACGCAATTCCGAAAGACGAGGAAGTACGAGACGAGATCGAGAAAGAGAATGAGATCGAGAAAGGTCATTTAAAACTTTATCAAAATAAGGATTTCTTCTTTTTTGACAAGACTAAGTACTTGTCTATTTCAGCCCTTAGGATAGAAGGCATGCACCTAAAAATCTGCAAACATTCCTTTGCTTATTTGTGAATTTTGCTGAAGGGGGGTTGCAACAAAATAATATCTTGTTGAGTTAAAAATATTACAATGGAACTTACCCGATTTCTAAAAGGATCTTTGCCATCTCGATATTGCCATGAGCACAGGATGCCATGAGTGGAGTTTTGAAATATTTGTCTCTCTGATCCACAGGTGTCCCATGGTAAATTGCGGTCTTAATTGACTCTATGTCGCCCATCCTTGCTGCATCATTTATGTTTACATATGATGTTTCTAGGGTTAATAACAGGCGTAATTGTGTCTTCTAAAACTGTTTGGAACTGTTCTTCAAGATTAAGATGTGATTATATGGTCCTCGCTACACAAGACACAACTACAAGACATAAAGGGAATTTTGCATTGCCCGCAGTCATTTGTGGTTGCTCATCTTGAGAATTTAAGGAAAGTGTTGAGCTAAGTAGTAAAGGGAGGCCCTTGATTAATATGTTATGGTATTCAAAATGCTAAGAGTGAATTACTGATGTGCGAAATTTCCCTATGAATAAAACAAATCAAGGGAAAGCAGAAAGAGAAGAATATCACAACTTGGTAAAAATTTCTTGCAATTTCTATTTTTAACAAATAAGCGCCGAGGCGTTCATTTCTTCTTTGAATGTATTAGAAAGGTCCTTCTCAAAATCTCGCCTCCTCTTTGAGATGGCTGTTTGTTCAAGAAAGTACATCAATTCTTTAAATGTGAGTTGTATACCTGGAAAATTCAGGTACCAGGCAGAATCGTCTTGTAATGGGTGAGCTGGAGGATGGTCTCGATCAAATCTTGTGTTGTCGGTAAAATGCTGAGGAATAAAAAACATATAAGTTTATGAGGACAGGCATACAGTAAGTATCCACCTTAATAAAAACAGTAGTTACAGTCACCTATCGTTAACTCGAACCCTTGGTAACTCAAACTCCTGATAATTCAAAGGTTTTTCAGTTTCCTTAGAACCTCTTTTGAGTTATCGGGATTCGACTGTACAAGAAATACTGCAAATACAAAGAAAAAAAACTATCAATGCATACAAGTGGATGTGTTGGAACTTCCTTTTTAAATAAACAGTTTGTACCTTTGCCAATTTTGATAAAGTCCTTTATAATTGGGTTGGTTTAGAAAACGAATCAAACACACCTCTATACAGTATTCAACTGATTACCAAAAGTTTTTAAGGAGTTTATAAAGAGCTACTTACTACGTATCTCTCAACAAAATCCCCTGGTGGACCTCCATTCTGCGTTCTTGGTCCATCTGGTGCAGTGCATATTGGGAGAGGAATTTTTGTCTTGCCCTGGTGAAACAAGTAAAATGTTAGGTCTTTAGATCTTACTTCATCAACACAACAGACCTTATTCAAAAATGGCGGCGATTTTAAAATTATTTTGTCTGCATTTAAATGAGCCCTTCTAGCTTCGTTTCGGGGAACATTTTCTTTCGAAACTCAAGAACGAGGCAAATTTGAATCGAGACAAAGAATACTAAAATCACTGGCCTTATGAATAAGGTTTATGCATTGAATGGCTAATAGAATATAAGTTGATGTTTCTAAGCCTCAACAGGCAAAAAAATCTTAGTTTTACATTGCAAATTTTTAGAAAACTATCACACGTAGAAGAGAAGATATTTTTTAGAAATGCTTGGTTTTTACCCACGGAAAGTGTTGACAAGAAACACAATCTGAAAACGAGCGAGACGAGTTTTCTCTCTGCTTTTCGAGTGTTCTTCTACGTCAAAGCGTTTTCTTTCATTTTCCAGAAACACAAACGATGCTGTTCTGTTCCTTTTAAAAAATAATCTCGAAAATGTTAAATAGGAAGATTTTTCTTGTGTTGCGGGACGTCAACCCGTGGCTTGTATCGACTTTTATAAAACGGAATTTTATAATCACAACGCGCATCGTTCAGGGCTTTTTTTTCTTAAGACACTTAAAATATTTCTAAAGTTTCTAAAAGTTCATCGTCTCAAGTTATTGACTAAAGCATTACACACAAGCAGAAAGATTAAAAAATATAGAAAGACTAGAAATCATTTTAATTAGCCGTGAACTAGACTCCAACAAGAACATGATGGCCATTTCAGAAAACAAGGGAAACGTAGAAAATACGATCCGCAGTAAAGTGTTTTCTGTATTATTTTCTTGAGTGTTCTCAAAAACAATAAAACACACTTTTCATTGTCCTCTACTCTGATAAAGTATGGATTTTGACCAATAAAGATGCACGTTTTACAAAGTCTATACTATGAAACTATATACACATTCTAGAATTACCTTGAACTACCTCAAGAACTACCTCGCAACTAAAATAAACATCAAACCTTTTTCTTCTTTCCTTTCTTGCCACCTTTCTTTTTCTTTTTCTGCAATAAACAAACATAAACACTATACTTTAATTTACACGAAGAAAAACTGATGTACCGTAAATTAGAGAGTTGTCTGAACGTTTACAAAGTGTCTTTAGAATGTTAATGCATACATCTTGTATTTCTTGAATACAAAACTTCCAAATTTGGTCTCGTGCCCAGAAAAAACTACTTTTATCTTTAACCAGGTACAGTTATGCATAAACTTTGAAAGTAAATTAAAAAAAGTAAAGTGATGCATTTAAACAGAGCCTTTTCCATGTGGATATGCACAAACTTGCTTTACAATGATAAATTTACTCGCAGCAGAACGGTTTTAAAGCAGTCAATGTACTGAATGTATTCTGGCACTCTTTTTACCGAGTCTAAAAGGAAGGATAATGGACTGAACTTCAGAGCAGTGTCGTTCAGAGGCTGGCTAACTTTAACCCTTGGTTAAGCCAAAATTAAAGGAGTAATTTCTTCTCTAAGGAAAGACTTGCAGTTCTTGTAGAATACTGTTTAGATTTTCCACTGAATAAACTTGTCAACCCCAAAGTTACACCTCAAATCAGTTTTAGTAAGGTTGGAAACAAGAAAGTAGGCTAAAAATTTAACCTAGGTTAAGTGCTAATTGGCCTTTGAGCAATTGGACCCTGTAGAAAGGAAGGTCACTAAATATTGAATCCTCACGGACCAGGCCTGGGATTGAACCAGGGTCCTCAGGATTGGGAGGCAGAGATTTTACCACCGCACCAGCCCCTAGGCTACTATAACATACCAATAGATTGTGATGAGACAACAAACATTCAGAGACTAACCTTTCCAAGTGTTACCATGTATTGCTGCAGGGAAAGAAAAAGCATGTTTAATGTAATGTTCACACATTTTCACACTGTAATCACAAGTAACAGTTTCACTCTTGAATGCTTTCAGACAGTACCTTGCTGATAAACTTTTTCCCAGTGATGAATAAGTTATAGTCCACTTTGTCTTCTTTACTTATGTCGTGCACTTGAGCTAACTTGTTCAAATCTGCTGTCTCAATGGGGACATCTGGAGGTAACGAAAATGTAAAAAAATATAACGTCAGATCACACGTGCTCCTCTCTCAGTATGCCAATATGGTGCCGCAGAGTAAAGTAAAAAAACAATTTCAAAACATCGGTAAATGCATTAATTAGTTTTTTGTAGAAACTCTAGTGATAAAGGATATTCTAAAATAAATTTTGGACAGTTCGAGATGATACACGTTTATTTACTTATTAACATTAAGGACCTAATGATGTTCCATGAAAAAAGACCAGCAATATGGAGAATTAAATGTTAATGACAAAACGCTAAAAAAAAAACACAAAAACACTACATAGAACTAGAAAAAGTGTACAATTACACATTCTATATGCATACACTATAATCGTAAGTCATGGCTACAGTAAGATGAAAAACACAGGTGCACCAGCAAAGATTATAAGAAGACTTACAAGTGCAAGGTGAAAGCAGGTTAGAGAGATGATGCAAGGGACAGATCATACACCATAAACGGATATTTTCTGCTTCAAATCGATTAAACGATTAAAAAAAAAGCCACTTGAGAGGGAGCTTAAAAGCACATATTGAACGGGAGGAGCAAATATTGATAGGGAGTTACAAACAGGGCAGATGCGCACAAAAAGGAGTCACAGAAGGTCGAAAAATGGGCAGAAAGAAGACGGAGGACAAGACCAGAAGAGCCATGACGAGTTGTAGATGAAAAAAAAATTTGCAAACTGAAAAATGTTGATAGAGATTTCACCTTAAGACAGTGAAAGAGGAAAAGAAGATCCACGTGGCATCTTACTTCTGCCCTAAAGAATTTTTTTTCTCCCAAAATTGGTTCACATAGTTAAGAATTGGGAAATCAAGACATACCAACAGTCCTTTTTCGAAACACAATCCACTGTGCATAAACAAAACCTTCAAGTTGAAGCTAAGTGCTCCAAAATACAGCAAATGTACAAAGTATGAGCACCTAGCCTCAACTTGAGGGTTTCATTTTTGTGCAGTGGAGCATAATTCGGAAATGGACTACTGAGTTCTTAAAGGTGTTGTCTGCCAAAGCACAGGACCTGCTACTACGAACACATTGTATAAAAACAATTTTGTTTCTTACTGAGTGTTTGCAGACAAACAATAAAACTCTCTTTTGTCACATCTCCTTTACAATTTCCATCATCATCCTCCGGATCAAACTGATGGAACATGTTCAACACTCGCACCTCGTGCTCTTGGAGCCAGTCATACAGCTGTAGATTAGTCAACATGAGATTAAACTCGACTTCTTCCACTCTAACTCTTCCCTGGGTACTGAAGCTCAAGAGGAGCTGGGGAGAGAGAAGGGGAGTAGACCTCCTCCTCCCCAG
>JAOBRD020578196.1:0-16078 GCA_027575215.2 Hydrozoanthus sils | reverse complement strand
GAAATTCATGGTTGGAGGCGTCGTTCATACTCCGTGGAGTTAGTTAATTGCTTCTGCGACGGATGTATTATAGTTCAAAAGCTGTATGACAGCTGATATGTGAATCGATTGATCAACCAAAAAGGTTAAATTTTGCTATGGGGATGTCAGTAAGCTGACGTTTCCAGTCATAGCCTTGATATGCTCTGACGAAGGGCAAACAGCGCTCAGACTCGTGACCAGCTTTCCCGAGGCAGTTTTTAAAGAAAAATAAATCTACCGCGGTTTATGTGGGGTCTTATGTTTGCATCTTTTTGTTTGGCGATCTGATATGCAAAAAAACCTAAGACAGTTTCTCAAACATAAACAGTGTGTGGTTTTTAAACTTGTAAGTTAGCTTCAATGGAGAATTATGACAGCAGCTGTAAATAAGCGCTTGAAAATAATGACGATCTAAGTTATGTTAAATTTCGTGATTAATATATGGAAATATATATACACTAATTAACTGATAAAATAAATATAAACAGCTTTGGGAGGAAAGTTCTCAATAGTTTTACCTAATAAATCGTTTTTGTTTCTTATTGTTTGCCTTTGTTCAACAAGTGATTTTTCGTGGGGTAACTACGCGCGTTGGTGGATTTTTCACTACTCGCGGCTGGTGCAGTTTTTTTTGGTGTTGTTTGTCCGACGATAAAGTTCTGGTATTTTGCTTTAAGATTTACATTGCTGTTGAAGAGTATACTAAGAGTTTTTTTAAAATGATTGGAGGTTTTTTGCAATATTGATCATTGATATCGGAACCAATTTGAACTTGAATAATGACTTCTTGCATTTATAATAAGCAACTATCCCCCGAAGTGGAGGTGACTAGTGGTGGATATTTACTGAGACGCGTAGTGGTGAGGTAAATATCTATCGCTAGGCCGACACTGAGGAGGATAATTGTTTTAGTATATGCCAAATCAGTCGAATAAATTCAGGTGAGAGTTGGTAAATGTCAAGTTTGAACCAAATTTATCGATTTAAAATTTTCAAACGCAAGTAAGAAAACTTTAATCTTAGTTTGTACTTTTACATGAAACTTCGGGGTAAAACAACTTTCATCCTACTTGTGAATACATAAATCCCGAATAAAGTAGCATTTTTGGGGGTTTATAGGGAATTGCTGAAGCGATTATTTCTTGAATTTCCTCTTCAAGATTGTCGCGAAACGAGTCGCCATTTTGACAGCTTTCTCAAAACAGCAAATAACCTTGGATATTTACTGTTTCAGGAAGCAATCATAGCGCGCGAAAAAGCTATTGACTGATTTGGTATATACTAATACATATTAACCGGTAGCAAGGTTTTATTGGGAAATCTCGGACCGATGGCTTGACAGTAAGGGCCGAGGGAAGCGCGGCAAGGAGCCCCTTCTCGTTCCAGTTCCCCATATCTAATATTTGCGCGGCCAAGTCGTGCAAACTAAAGCAATTATCAACCTCCCGCTAAATGAGGCTCGTCGCTTCGCGTCTCAGTATACTAAGTGTACCGCTATTCACACTCTGGTCAGCGGAGCGGCTGTTTTTTAAGTGGAGACTAAGTGTTGCCATGAGACTTGAACGCGCGAGCGAAAGAAAAGCCTGGTCGCCTCCCTCTCCCCAGGTCCTTTTGCTTGCGCGTTTAACATGGCGGCCCGCTCGATTGACAGTTTGAACAGCAGCTACACAGGCTATTCCATCCCCTTCGGGAGATAGCTGTTAAATAGTAGACATTTATCAACGTCGAACATGGAGGATAGCTCTTTCAGATTGAGAGTGAAAGATGATGGAAAGATTTTCTTTTTAATCAGTTAACAATTGAACGAAATAATACTACTACGTAGAATTTACCAGTTTGTTGCGATTTCCCTTGTATTATAATTAAATATTGTGGGTCTGTCGGTGTGTGTTAATGGGGGCTGGGGGTTGCTTCTCAACCATATTGGGCATGATTATTCCATCCGCTCAACCCCGTAGCATTGGCGTTTTCGCCTTTGGCTAGGAAAACAAATGCTGTAACATTTTTGGGTCGATTGTATGTGGGAGGTAGATTATATAAGGCGATTTGAGATGTTTCCTGCCTCGTGAAATCCTATTTTCCCCTCTTAACTTATGGTGAGGCCAACCGACGAATAAAAATTTTGTAATATAAAGTGTTTTGTGGCACACTCTTGAGATCTAAATCCCCTGATTTTAAATTATGGTGACAAATCTGAGCACAACTTTTGGAAGGCGGAAAGTACTCGATGTCCTAGTTAATTATGGGCTTGGTGATCAAATATTCACCGTTTTACTGAACTAGAAAGCTCTATTACCAAATCTTTTTATCTTATAATAAGCTAAACAGGACTCCACCACAATATCCCAATATGTTCTTAGAAACGTGTTAAAAGATTTTGGGCATTTTTGAACTTTGGTTCAGTTCTAACTGAAGGTTCTTGTAAAAAATGAGTAGGTTTGATGTCCGAAACTTGTTTAAACAAGCCAAGAGACTAACACTAGTAGTATTGTACTTTCGGGGAATAAAGCGGAACATTGGAATATGAATATTCGCAAATTTTTGGCCTCGGAATATGAATATTAGGCAAGTCAGACCAGGGAATATGAATATTTGCTGAAATATGAATATTTAGAAAATATTCCAAATGAATATGAAAACTCTGCTTTGAAGTATTTCGCTTCATCCGATCCCCCGATACTCGATGCCCTAGTCAATTATGGGCTTGATCAAATATTCACCGTTTTGCTGAACTAGAAAGCTCTATTACCAAATCTTTTTATCTTATAATAAGCTAAACAGGACTCCACCACAATATCCCAATCGGTATTTGAAAAGGATCGATGGAGTCATAGCGAAACCAAATGTTTCATTCGACACCGTACGCAGCGATATCGAGAGCGTTAACGGCGTTTCTTGTTGGAATTTATATATAGTTTTACTAAGAGCTTAGCTTGGTAAAAGTAAGCATCCAAAAAATAATATGGTTCTTAGCCATTCCTCATCCTCAATATGTTCTTAGAAATGTGTTAAAAGGTTTTGGGCATTTTTCAACTTCGTGTTCAGTTATAACTGAAGGTTCTTGTAAAAAAAGTGAGTAGATTCGATATCCGAATCTTGTTGTTTAGACAAGCCAAGAGACTAACACTAGTAGTATTTTACTTTCGGGGAATGAAGCGGAACATTGGAATATGAATATTCGCATATTTTTGGCCTCGGAATACGAATATTCGCATATTTTTGGCCTCGGAATATGAATGTTTGACTATTTTGACCTCAGGATACGAATATTAGGCCAGCCAGACCAGGGAATATGAATATTTGCCTCTGGAATATGAATATTTAGAAAATATTCCGAAATGTATATGAATATTCTGATTTGAAGTATTCCGCTTCATCCGATCCCCCAATACTCGAAGTCCTAGTCAATTATGGGCTTGATGATCAAATATATTCACCGTTTTGCTGAGCTAGAAAACTCTATTACCAAATCTTTTTATCTTATAATAAATTAAACAGGACTCCACCACAATCCGAAACTTGTTGTTTAGACAAGCCAAGAGACTAAACTTAGTAAGTATTGTACTTTATCACTAGATCTGCAGTGTAACCGGAATTTCACGCACGCAGCTCTTAACCCTATAATCCGAAAATTCCCCTGTTTGCGTTTATGGTTTCATGGAATGACCACCCGACAGCTGCTTACCGCTCTAGACTGCCACTTTGGTTCATTTCCAGCCGTGTTTCTAGGTTATTGCAACTATCAGGGTTGTTTCAATCTATAGTAATACAAGTTACACGTTGTCGTACAAAAACCATTTATTTTACATTTGTTTTGCCAAGTTTGCCGATATTTTTTCTATTTTGTTGCTAGAAGTTTTTTGTACCTGTGAGAGTTTTTTTGTCTGTCAATTGGCAACCAAGGTTGTGGGAAAGCCTTTATTCACGTCATTTTTTGAGTTATCAAATGTTGAAATGAGTCAAGACATGTCTGTTCTGATTGTTTTAGATGATATGTTAAATAGAAGATTGATGTTTATTATCGTCTTTTTTGAAACCTGTTGGCTTTGGAAGGGCGCATATAGTCGGTTTAGGGCCAAAACTTGCACTCAAATCTCGACCAAATATTCACTGAACTTTTAAGTTTAAAACTTCAGCTCTTCCCTGCAGCGAAGGAAGGGAAAAAGCAAAAATAGAAATCTCGAAAACGTGTTCGTTAGCCGTTTCCGTCAATTTAATAAGATTTTAGTATTCAAATCAAAACAGCCTACAACCGCTTTGACATCTTTAAAAAGTATGTAAAAATTGCCATGATCATTTAATTTAATATCAAAGCGGTATCGGGCGAAGAAGCTGGAAAACTAATCTTATGAGGGCGAATTTTTTCGAATCCAATTTTTACTCTTTACGTAGTTAATTGAATCAGCTAAATGATACTAGGTAAAATTTCAGCAATGCCGCCCTTCCGTTTTAACATAATTATCCTCAAGGACTTCTAAACCTAAACGCCTGAGTGTAGTATTTAGCCCGCATAGCAAGTGGGTTTTCTTTCATGGCCGTGCGAAAACTGAGGCGAGAGCAAACCTCAGCTCCTCTCGTCCCAATTTTTGCGCGCCAAAAATTAAAACCTCGTTAAAACCTAATTTAACTCTTGCTATGCAGGTTATACTATTGGGAAGATGCTTGATTGGCTGCTATCTATTTTTTGTGGTTTGTACGGCCTCTGTAATTTTAATTCCTTGTAATGTGCTCCTGATTCCTGTGAATTTATGTTTCAGACCATCTGCACTAAACTGTTTATTTTTTTTTCACACCATCTCCACTAACTGTTTATTTGTATGGGTAATCGCATGGGGCCGAGTAAAATTAAGGATTAATTTCACGAGTGTTTTCAACTTTTTCCAAAGTTGCCCGAGTCGCTTCACGACGAGGGCAATTTGGAAAAAATGAAAACACAAGTGATATTAATCCTAAATTTTACGAGGAACCGGATGATTACATATTTATGACATCGAGGGCAAAATTCTTCATTCTCCGCGGGATCCCACGAGAAAGCGTTGCATAACTTAACTCATTTCCCCTAAACGAAACAAAACTTTGCAACCTCTGAAAACATTTGGAAATCTTCGAGAGAGGTTTGAAATAGTTTTTAAGGCATTTTTATGATTTTTGAAAAAATTTCGGAAAATCTTCTGAGGTGTTCGGAAACGTTCGGAAATCATCGGAAATTTTCGAAGTTCTTCGGAGAATGTTTCTAAGGCATTTTTGAGACTTTTTGAAATTTTCGGAAAATCTTCGGAAATTTTCGGAAGTGTACCAGCGACCAATCAGCGATAAGTAATTTTACCCTGAATTAAGAAAAATGCCCCCGCTGTTATCCAATCAGCTCGAAGTAATTTTGCCCTCTATGTTATAATTTCTGTAATGAATGAAAACATATACATGTACACCTGTCGTACCTCAAATTTTTTCCCTAACGAAATAGAGAGGCCTTAATTTTATAGCACGGGAAACTTCATTGTAAAAGATACACACAATATTCTAAAATAAGGAATAGACGAGAACTTATCCAGTGACTCGGCTCCCCATGTGAGTGGGTAGCGTACCTCTAATTTTTTCTGAGCATTCAAATTGAGGAGCACTTTCTTCTAACTATATTAGCAAGCTGCAAATTTCGAAGAAAAAATTTTTAAAGAAAAAGTAATTTCAAAACACACATTTTATCACGTTTTTAAAAAAATGCTTTATTATATACTTAATTATTTTTAAAAAAATCCATTAACATTGTGTCGAGTATTCATTTTCAGGCATTACGTTTTCTTAATTTTACAGCAATATGTGTCTCTTGATGATAATGATGATGATGATGATGATGATTTTTTGAATGCAAGATGCCATTGGACGTGTAAATCAAACGCATAATATTTAACTGATACATGGCGCAGAAAACCTTGGAAAACAGAACGCGGGGGCCAATCAATAGTAACACGTTTATTATATGTGTTTTCTTCAATTCAGTCTTTCTGTCTACCACGCATACCTTGCCCACGCCTGTTTGCATTGCATGCATTAGTGCCTGCTTTAATTTGGCCTTGAGAGAGACAAAAACTACACAAAGAGCTTGGAAAACGTTGTCATGAAGTGTTAAAAATCAGCAGTGCAGCTTAAACGTACTAATGATATTGAAACAGCCAATACTGAAATGACACTAATTAAGGCTTAGTTAACGAGTCAAAATGAACTAAAGCTTGTATATGAACCCTAAAAATAGTTTGAGCCTGAGTGTTATGTCAGCCGTGGACAGCTGTTCCGGCCTTGTTGGGCTTCGTGACGTCAGCACGGCATAGCTAACAGACGGGCTTGAATTCCCACAGAAAGATACAAACAAAATTGTTAGCGTTGCGCTTGTGGGATCTGCATGGCTGGTGATGAAAAACCAGCAATGAAGCGCGTACGTACGTGCTGCTAATAAGGAGACAGCCAGTAAAACTTACTGAAATGGCACTATACGGGTCTGAAGGAACTAAAGCCTGTATTGAACCCTAAAAATAGTTTGAGCCTGCTAAGTATTATCAACCGCGTGTACAGTTGTTTCGGTATTGTTCCACCTCGTCAGCATGGCATAGCTAACAAACAGGCTCGATATTTTGCAAAGAACAAAAAAATAAACAAAGTTGTAATTCACCTCAGTGTTCGTATTAACTCTTACTTAGTTTCAGCGTGGGGTGGCCCGCGAAGGCGAATTGCCCGAACTGACATGCCGAGTAACCCGCCTAAGCGGGTCGCTTTTTGCTATGTAAAGGGTCGAAGGCGGTCGGGTAGTTCGCCTAGTCTGACCGCTTTAAATTTTGCTATGTATAGCCGGGTTGAAGGCGGGTCGGCTTGTCTTACGCGCTTAAAACATTGAACATTATAATGAGAAGCAAGTGGTAACAAGTGGTAACAAGAAGCCACGACACTGAAAAGAGGAAGCAAGAGCTGTTAGTGAGACTAGAAGAACATTAGTTTTCTTCCGCCACTTTGTCTGTTTAACCTTAGCAACTACACACGCAAACACCGGGGTAGTAAGAATGCATACAAACTCAAGCTATTTTTGGCCCGACCAGGGACCTGCTTGTAAACAGGCAGGCCATGAAATAGGTCTTTTTGTGTTCAGAAACGTCTAATAAAAACAGACTGTCGGCGCATGCACGTGCACAGCCTTAACCTGGAACTTAAGGACTATATCCACGAATTCCAGGGGGGAAAAGATGTTATTCAAAACTGAGTGTATCGTTTATTTTAAAATTTAGTTGTTTCAGGCTGGACTTTGTGAGTATTTTTATAGTTACTTCAATGCGAGACTATACATGGGTGGCGGAAGCGAAAAATTATTGCGGGGGAGGGGGCACAGTGCAGTACCCCCCCCCGGCATCCCCGGTTCCGCCGCCCATGCTATAAGGCTGCCGGCACGCATGCCGCCGACTGTCGATCTATTTTTATCGTCAGCGGTAGCTTGTACACGAAACGAAAAAAGGTCTATTTGTTTCAGTCTATTTTGCTGCTCTTGCAGTTTGAGGCAATTGAAGTAAAACCAAATGGCTTCAATTCTCGAAACCAATCGGTTGTACTAAATATTCGTGTTCCTTGTGTTACGATAACGTTCCGGCTGCACCGCAGGCTAACAGATTATCGTTTTTGTCTCATCATTTCAATCTAATTAAGACTATAACAGGTGTCCATCGGGCGGCTTTTCTATTCTCTGACAAACCAAACAGCAGGTTGCAGTCGTGCTCTTAAACAACAAGTGTTTTGGTTCTTTAAGTCCCCAGGATTATAATTAGGAGACCAGACCAATGGTTTATCGTCGCTTTCCTCGAGCGGTGTGGCAGGCCACAAAAGTCAAGATTCGAACCCAGGGCCTCGCGCTTTTACTGGCCGAGCGAAGCTCTAGGCCATTTTTCATGCTCCGTTATCTATAGTAAGATACAATTAATACAAGATTTTAATCAAACGTGCAATAAGGAGAAAACGTACAGTAAAATATCGTTTATCTGCAAAGTAATTATATATAACTATTGAGTAATTATATATAATTATTGAGTATGATTTCAAACTTCATTAGAGGGCAGTTCTTTGTTGGCTATTTCATATTCAGTTTTCAATTATAAATTGACAAGACTTTTAGTAAATTACTTAGCCGTCAGGCTTGAATTTAAGTTATCATTCCAAAAAAAATATTAAGGTACTTTCAATTATCTTTTCATTTTTGGATAAGAAAACTTGGCACCAGCCGAGACAAAGCTGAAGCAAAAGCGCGCACTTTCACAATTTCTAAACAACATTTAAAAAGTCGCTATTTTTATCTCTGGCTCTATCTGGTTAGAAATAAACTCACTCAGTTTGGAATAGCCAGAAATAAATTCGAATCACTAACTGAAATAAAAACGACGACTCGACTAGTATTTCATTTTTTTCTACATACAGTGCCAAGTGTTTCGACTTGGATGTTATTTTTTCCCAACCTCAAAGAACCGCGGTCTTCTCTGAGGTCATCCGTGCGGTTTGAGAAATGCCATTGGCGAACGAATCAGCCGGGACTTGAATTGCAGCAAACCAAATAACTGTGCTAAAAACTTTAAACCAACCTTTAACCAAGCACTTAGATAAGTACTTGATTTTTACTTATATAAACACTTCAGTCTTCAACCTCGAGCTTATATTACACGTAATATAATTGTTTTGCTTATCTGTACTCACGACACTGCCTTGACCACACTACAGATGCGGTTTTCTACAAGTATGATAATATATAAAATATAATGGAAAACTCGCCACTGGAGTGAAAATCTTTGAGTCCAATTTTTTCCGAAATGCAATTCAAAGCAAGTGTTGAAACGTTTATTTTCATGCACACTTATAAAGTATATTTTCCGATTTTTAAGCTGTTTTTATAATTGTTTATTTACGATCTTATATATATGCATGGGTTCTGGCCAACTGCGGGACCGCTCCAAAGTTCCGAGCGGATGAATTTTTTGGCAGCGAAATGTGTTTGTTTTTGATAAACCAATGGCCACATGATTTCTCTCTTCAAAGTTTTATTGAATTCAAATCAGCTCGATTTGCTCGAAATACATATGCACGATATGTAACATTGATTCAAATTGCAAAGCAAAAACATCATAACTTTTACGAAAAACTGTTGTTTTCTCTGGAATTTTCCTAATTCTTGGCGGAGAGATACGATTTTGAAAATTCTCTTTTTGAACTTAGCAGTTAACGAAGCCAATAAAACTGGAAAAATTTCCCGCTTTGTATGTAGTCCTACTGTTTTCGACACGCTTGACTAAACATCCAGTCAGACCGACTGGTCTTGTCGAGTACCCCGGGGCGAAAAAATTACCATAACAGAGAATATTTAGCACCAATCGTGTTAATTTTAGACTCCAAAGTCAACAGCCGTTGGTATCTGCTGTTATTATGTACTGAGAAATATTTAAAATCGTCGCAAACGTGCCAATTTTGTTTACGCATTGCTGTTAGTTTTGTTGAACTAATTCACAATCATGTTTAGATAATTTCTTTTCAAATGTAAATAGTGATTTTTTTTTCTCATAAACCACTCGAGGGTTTAATAGATCAGTTAAGGCTGCGCGCGCGCGCTCCAACAACAGGAAGAGCTTTTTGTGGCTGATACGTCACCGAAGATAGAGGAAGTTATTTGACTAGCTGGCTTGGTGAAAATACACCCGACTTCCTGAGTAATAACGCAAGAATAACTTGACAGATTAACGTTAAAGCAGCTATTGTGGACCGGAGGACTCACTCGATCAGCGAAAAATGGCCACAGCAAGCCCTCGCACGGAACCAAAGGAGACCCTTACGCATGATAAAAATGGTTTAACCACTCCGTCACATTACGATAGCATGTTGAAACTTCTACTTTTCCAGGAGGCAGAACTACAGTTCAAGGAAGAAATACTTTCATTACTAATGGTATGTGTTGATCTGTTAGTGTTTGTGTAAGTCGTTGTTCTGCTCCAAAGATTTCGAAATCCTTCGCCAGATTTTGGCAGCACGTGTGTAGATGCGGACCAAAATCTTCGTTTTAACTTTCAATTTGCTTCTTCGAGCGAAACGAGTACAGCTTTGTTTTGTACGTATAGTTTATAAAAAGTTTCTCGTCGCTGATGTTGGTGTTTTCTCGCCGTGAGAAAAAACCGTAGCAGGATCGAAACACCAACGGATAAAGAACAATATCATAAATTGGTTCAACCGAGTTTTAACTCGATTGCTATGACGTGTTCGCAGTGTTGTGTTTAAACGTGCTGAGAAAAAATCGTTTTCAGAGAAATTGCTGCCAAAGTTTGATTCCTATCTTTAGCAAATCTTAAGGTGATATCATTTTCCCGGGGCTTAATATTTTATTTAGCACCGATATATTTTGACTGTAAGAATCAAAGCCGATCAGGCGAAAGCAGAATGAAAGGGCTATTATTCTGCTTTCAGTTTAGTTTAAGGTTGAGTCTAACATAGCGAATTGATCGCTTGTTTTCTTTCGAGTTTTTCGTTTTCTCTCCCTAGAAGAGCCTGAGTATACGAACAAACCTCATTACCGGTGGCTAGCCAGAGAAGCAAACCAACAGATATTCCAAACAACAAGATCAGAGCAGCTACTTATGTTGTAATATAAGGTTTTGAAGAGCCAGTGGAAGGAGTATAAACGAAGCGAAAGTTGTGTTAAATTATTGTGGTTTCCTTCAAGCGTAGGATTAATGTTTTGAAATTATTTCGCATCTGTGGGAAATACAAATTGCATATGAAAAGCAGGTGGTTTGTTTGAAGACAAACATGAAACAACTTTGTACAGAGGATTTCAAATGATTAATCTCTCGTTATTAAACCCTAACTTCGGCACTGGTGGAAAAGACGTCAAAACAAATCGCTTTTGATGTTTTAATCACGATTTAGTTTTCTCAGGAAAGTAGATCCGAATGTCGATCGAGGTTTCATTTCCTGCCGGAGCTGTCGTGTGACGAGCGATTGTAATGGCGAATATAACAAATTGCTTTTTGGTTATAGTTTGCATATATGTAATTTTGATCCTTTCAAAATCTCTCAGCTTCTCCCAATATATTAAGGTGAAGCGCATTTCGCGTACTTTGGTCTCGTGAACTTTATTTTTGACAACAAAATTTGCTACTCAGCCAAATTTTTGGAACCTAGCTACAAGAGTCGCAAAAAAGAAATTTTACTGCTCTAAAACTCTTCCAGTTCCACGTTCAAAATCAACGTCAATGACAAACTACCAAAATATATTGGACCACGTTTTTAAAGTAATCACTGAACGCTTCGCATTAAAAATACATATAGTATGGTCGGTAACAGCAGTAAAAAAATCTTGTGTGAATTGTGTTCCGTTTAGTAAAGTAGGAATAGAGAGTAAAGCAGGAATACGTGATGCTTTCATGTCTGTTCAGCTTGTCCAGCGTTGGCAGTTCAAAGGTTAAATCGACTTTCTAATTGCGTTGACAGGTCATTGTGTTAGTGCTTCAATTGAACGCATATCGAGTCTGCGGAGTGAAATGTTGCTTAATTGTGTTTTCTTCATTGAAGCCTAGAATCCGAAATGTTGTTCTAATTCTGTCTTACGTACAGTGGAACAACTTCTGAGTTTGTCTCCGTCTGTATGCTTAACCAAACTTTAGAAAGAATACAGAGCTTTTCAATGTGTTTTGATGAAAGTTCGAAGCATTTATGTTAAATAGGATTAGTTTCAATGGTCTTTTATGTTATGGAAATATTTCCACATTACCGAATAACTCTAATTACGCCGATTGTCCCATTAGATACTTGTACGCAGCATTTCACTTTGTAGGCTAGCAATACCTTAAATCAGAAAGTCTGAAACATTCACGTTGCGCTGATTTTTTTCTCACTGACTTTGCGCGGTTCGTGACTTGTATTTCGAGCACAGGATTTTTTCTGAAGAGCATCATAGAGTCTTAGTGGTTATAATTTATTCGTTGTTTTATATAGTTAACAATATGTATTATTTTCAAGCTCCTCCGGGTGTGCCTGTGAGTGGCCTGTAAACGCCTTTCTGTGTCACAGCGCGACGGAAAGTGTGTTGTTATCGCTCGAATTTTAAACACTCAGATATTTTGAGCTTCATTGCAGCCTTATGCTTTTAGGCAATATGATCCTCTCGATATCATGTCAGTTCCCTGATAATGTTTATATATCGTCCACAAAAGTGTGTAATCTGAAAAACAAGTTTATGCCGCAAGGAAGAAAATGCCTTCAGCAGTACTCGTTCATCACGATTACATTGAAAACTCTGTTGTATAGAGAATATCCTTTAGTAGGGTAAAAGAAAATTGCGAGTTATTAAATTGAGATAAAAAGCTCTTCTCCCCTGTGTAATAAATAATTGATGCTTCAAGAATTGCTGCAGTTCCGTTCATCAAGTCAGAATGTTCCTTGGCGCCTTTTATACATTTAGTTCAATATTTTATTTATAAGTTTCGGCTTGACAAAACAATCGCTGCACCATTAGCAAACATTTCGTGTAACATTATTTGTTTATTAAAAAGGAGGAAGACCTTCTGATCTTTGGATTGTTGTGTGTGAAGAGTGTTATCTCGTTCCAATGCGTTTTCGCCCGTCACCATTTTTATTTCAGCTTTTTCCCTCAGTAATTTCAGTTGTTTCAAAGATAGTTGTCCTGAACAATATTTCAATTTTAAGACAAATGTTTAATGCTTCTTTTCAGTTTACGAATCACGTTAAGCCCAACTTTCACGTGCACACTGATTTGCCAGCAATACAGTTTTTAAACTCCAAGGATCTGGTCTTTCGAAAACATGCTACAAGTTTGTCGTACGTCGAAAACTAAAGAATGAATTTTAAATTTAAAAAAACAGATTTTTTATTCATGACCTGGCTTGAAGGAATAAATTCAGCCCTAATCGAAAAGTCGTGTTTTACGCTTCCTGCTTCTAAAGCTTCGATGTTCTTTTCAACTTTTCATGAACGTCATGGGTCAAAAAATTTTTCTACCGATTTGCGGCAAGCACGTGTTTCTTGTCGAGTATTACTAAAGTGACCTGAATAATTATGGCCCGTTGATAAGGGAGCTAAACCAAAACTTTGACAAAACACGACAAACCAAGTGGTTCTTATTAATGAATATTTTACATCTTTTATTAGGAGGACGAAAAGGTGCGCGAGATTCTTAACAAGAAGCTTTCAAAGTTAAATAAAAGTGACATTCGCGATCCTGTCCTCGCACTGGAAAGAGACAATTTATACGACGAGGAGGCCTGGAGCGAGTGCTTTCAAGATTGGACTAGTTCTAGTCCTCCTTTCCCGCACACTGTACATAGTAACTCAAGTTTCCTCTGTGCTAATACTGCGATAAGGACAGTCGAAGTAGCTGAAACACAGTGCAAGAAGTTTATGAACACGTTTCGTTCCTTAGAGAAGATGGCGCATGCGTACAAGAAGGTTGGTGAAACACTTGCAGTACTGCGCTAGTTTTAAAAAACCCATTGCAAAGTCTTACTAACTTACTTATCGCCTATCACACCCCCCACTGGGATATAGGCCTTCGAAAAGATTCCTCCATTTGCCTCTGTCCTCCAGGGGCTAGTCTTTCAAGCTGGCCCCATGTTTTATCCTACTTCTTAACATAATCGGTTGAGTGGCTTCAAACTGGCCTCACCACTCCGCGTCATAGATCCTCTAGCTGTGAGGGTCCATCTTCTCCTAGGGCTGAGTTTTCTGTAGTTCCTCTTGTTGACGTTTCTGTAGCATGAAGGGTTTTTATAGGGAAGGGGTGCTAACCCCTCACCCAACCCTCCTCTTTTCTGATCCGTTGTTGGACGGGCCATGGCGGCGTTGGATTTATTATGCTGATAATAACGTCTTTGAAATATTGACGATGAAGGTTTTGTTAATGATGATGATACTGGCCTGATCAAAAAAAAAATACACTGCACATTAATTTTTGTAAAACATGCAAGAACCAAATTAAAATTCTAGGCTAAATAGGTTTTTATAAAAAGGGGTTTAAAATGAGAATTTTAGCCTAACAGGTTCTTTAGTTTTAGGTTATTTAATATACGCTAGTTATTACTGTAGTGATTTTATACATTTATGGCTGCACTGGTAAAGGTCAACTGGCAACAAATCAGTAAAAACAACCTTCTGTTTTTCTTTCAATTTAAATTTTTCAGCTCAGAATCAAACTACAAAAAGAACGACACGAACATGCGCAGGAAGTGTCACACGCCACAGATATCATGAGACAGATGGAAAGCAAGTGTAGACATTTAAACCAAGAACTGGAAGCCGAAAAACGGAAAACCCACGAACTTCAAACACATATATATTTATTGACTTCAACACTTGCGAAAGAGAGAAAGAAATGCGTCAAAGTGATTCGCACTTTAATGTACGAGATCGAAGGACTTACAGAACAACTAAAGTTGTATGCCCCCAAAGTGCACTATAGAAACGGGCTTGTGAACGGTAAATCAAATGGTACTAGCTTTGTTTCCATCGATGAACAGCGTAGCGACAAAATGAATGGAAAAATCAACGTAAATGGAAATGCGAATGGTCATGTGAATGGTCACGTGAATGGCCACGTGAATGGACACATGAGTGAACACGTGAGTGGTCAAGTGAATGAACACGTGAACAGTCACGCGAATGGACACGTAAGTGGCCATACGAATGGACGCGTGAGTGGTCACGCGAATGAACACGTGAAAGGCCACGCAAATGGATACGTGAATGGTCACGTGAATGGACATATCATAGGAATGGTCAATGGACATGTGAATGGAAAAATAAATGGGAAAACAAATGGGATTGTGCAAGCAATCCCACATCTCGTTGTAGGTTGAACAACACTAACTAATTGTGCTAGGATCTACAGGAAACTCCTCAATATTGAACTCTAGAACGCCACAGGACATTTTAGATGCGTCAAGCTCACTTCTCTAAGAAGTTTTAGTAGCCGTCCTGTAATTACAACAAAGTCAGCGGGAAAATGATGAACCAGTTGTTTTAACTAAATAGTGTGATTTAACTTAATTTAAATAAAGCTACCAAAAAAAATGGTCCGGGTTGCATGAAGCAAATGGTTTCATTTTTTTCAAATCGTTAGTCGGAAATCTCAAATGCCAACCACTGGATACTAATAAAAGCCGTTTTGTTTCAAATCCCCCTAGAAGGGTTCCAGGCAATAAACTAGACGCCAAGAATTGATAGACTTGACTAGACGTCAAGAATTTTCAAACTGGTAGTACGTGGCGTCGAGGCCAAGTCATAGAACAAGAAGAGAGTGGGGAAAGGAAACGAAAGCCGCACGGACGCGAGGGACTGAGGAGAATCTCTATTCTTCCATAGTACTCATCGAGCCTCGCTCAAACCCCGAAATCCCTTCAGTTTAATATAAATCCATTTCGTGTGTATTTTAATCTATTCTTCCAACGCATGCACTGTGCGGATAAGCCATGCAGCTGAGTCCCAGTTTGATAGAGTTGGCTTGTTTCGACTCGCTTTTAAAAAGCTTATTACTAGATTAAAATACACACACAGGACTCAGCGGAACGAAGATGGCCTCCGCAAATTACGTTGCAGCAGTACAGACGGAAACTGCAAAGTTTATAAGGGCATGAACTCGTTTGAACATCTGCAGCGGAAGCAAAAACTTTTTTGGGGGGGCAGAGTGAAAATTTTAATAGTTTGTTATAAGATCTGAAACTTCTAATAAAAAAATATTGTGGTTAACCAGATATTATTGGGGGGGCCTGGTTCCCCCAACCAAATTATTGGAGGGGGGGGGCAGTGTCCCCCGGTCCCCTCCCCGGTTCCGCCGCCCAATGTGAACTGGCTAGACGTGACAAGACACAAGTGGACATGACGAGACAGGACTAGACAGGAACCAGAGAAGACTAGACTTGACGTGACAAAGCTAGACATGACAAGACAGGACTAGATATAATGAGACAAAGCTAGCCATGATGAGACAGGATTAGATATGACGAGACAAAGCTAGCCATGATGAGACAGGATTAGATAT
>JAOBRD020577987.1:0-16081 GCA_027575215.2 Hydrozoanthus sils | reverse complement strand
CCTAAGTCTGCTTCTCTCACTGAATATTTTATGAACAAACGTGTGCTTTTGCTGTCAAACACCAAAACAATTTTGTGTTCCCCCCCTCTCCCTTCCCCCTTTCTCCTCGTAGGTGTTATTGTTAAACCCTGGCACTTTTACTGACTGGGACAGTTAAATGAGTTTTGAAAAGAAAAGAGTATTGAACAAAGCAAGATTATTTGTTCGATTGATTTACTCGTATGGAAGCGTGACAACATGAAACAATAAGAAAAAATGCTTTCTTACTTGCGTCTATTGATGATGTAACACCAACAAGCTCTTGCCGACTGTAGACTGGCTTCACCTAAAGGTTAGGTTGACAGGTCCATTTCAAGGTAAACGAGGAAAAGCATTGTTATATAAGCAACCTTTAGAAAAACCTAAATTTCCATTTAGTAGATTGGATTGGAAAAAGCTGAGATACTATAATGAGCAACATTAATGAGTTATCGATGCTTATATAAAAAGTAAGAAGTATATTATCGCTCAGTAAAAAGCTTTCAACTTATACATGCAAAAAAGTTAAATGAAAAAAAGGTAAAAAGTAAAAGTAAAAGTATATCAACATTCAGTATAAAGCT
Source organism: Hydrozoanthus sils (assembly GCA_027575215.2). Lineage (NCBI taxonomy): Eukaryota > Metazoa > Cnidaria > Anthozoa > Zoantharia > Hydrozoanthidae > Hydrozoanthus > Hydrozoanthus sils. Next base: position 15,479 of record JAOBRD020577987.1, on the reverse strand, counting down.
TTTAAATTTTCACATGCAACCTCTACAGCCAAGCTTTAGTTCTTTATTATTATTTCAAGACACAGGGCACGTGCTCAAAAGGAAATATTTGTTCCTATCAGCGAAGCTGTAACAAAGCCGTAACATAAAAATCTACAAAATAAAAATATATATATAAAAAAATTGGAAGGCAAAGCAACAAAAATAATTCATTACACATATTCTACTTAAGATTAATATTTTCAGTACCGGCAGTTTACCAGCCCATAACTTTATTTGCGAAGACAAAAAAAAAATACGAAGAAACAAGATGAACTCAAAAAATAAAAAGAAAGTATAAGCAAAATATGGTGACAAAAGCAATATTTTTATCTACCAAAGGGCAAAGTATATATACTTGCCTCAACCAGAAGTTGTGAGTAAAGCTGTGTGCTCTCTATAACAAATTGCGTTTCATTCTGTTGAAACAAAATGTAAGAATAAAGAGTTTGCTTGCAGCTTTATAGTAGAGTAAAAGAAAGGAGCTTAATTCATTGAGGTATAGGTTTTTATTTGAGGTAGCCTCGCTCTCTACAAAACAAAGAGTATGAGTGCGATTTAAGAACATTCTTCAATAACTATCTCAAAAACAAACTACACAAAAAATATTATACGGATAACGCGTTCGCTGATCGTCATAACCGTTTATTTGTGTTTTTACGTGTAACCGATGAAATAACTTAACCAACAATTGTTGCAGCTGCGGTTTTGTTTAGAATTATTTGAGTTATCTTAATGATATATGCACTTCTTGGTCGTCCCCAAAAAACTTTCGCACTATGAGAAGGTTTCTCGAGTTAGGGGGAAATTATTTCTAGACAAGTACAATAAATACTTTAAGACTGCCTTAACACTTGTAACGTTCTAATTATACCCAGATAAGTCGACCAAGTAAAGTTCAATTGAAAGCACTCTAGCTAACATAACGTTATCGTTAAGTATAGCTTGACAGTTTTTGAGTTCCAGTCTAGTAAAATAATAGCAAGGTAATTTATTGAAGCAAAAATTGATTTTTTTCTTATATTTAAGGCGGGACTTAACCTAAACTTTTGTTGGATAGTGAGGAAGTTGAAAAAGATATTTGAATAAGAAAAAATTTGAGTAAAACCACCAAACCGTTCCTCCATGCAAGGGACTAGTACAGCTTTGGTTTGAGAACGGTTGGCGAATTTACATGAAATATTAGCTTCAAAATTAATTTTTAAACTTCCCAAAAAATCCCTTTAAAATTAACAATCTTTGAGAAAACTCAAAATTCATTGAAAAATTCTTAAAATATTCAAGCTGACTCTCCTTAATCTCATCTGTGTTTTAAGCCTAGGGATTTTATAGATTCAAACCATGGACGGAGATATCGGAAGAAACATGAGGAAAAGTGGCCACAAAGCGTGTTTTAGGTTAAGTCCCGCCTTAAGAAAAAAAGAAAGTTATAATAGTAAATTAGTTTATTGAAGCAAAATTTTTTTTCTTATATTTAAAATAAAATGGAAGTTATAGCACGAACACAGTTCCCAAGTGGCTTTTGTGAAACACAGTGCAAGGCAATATTAGAACATGAAATGATATTAACTTGGAGGCCCCTTTCTTAAGTACATAATTAGTTCTGGGTTAAGACAACATAATATCAATTTGTTTATATATATATATATATCGCAATATTAAGCAATACCACAATCGTGAGCTACTGGCGACTTCATTAAGAAAAACTATCAAAATTTTACACTTACTCTTACTATTTTATGATCAGTGCCATTATAAGTTAGAAGGTAAAACTTGATAAATCCGTTGTTAATGATTGGCTGTCTCCAAAAAATCCTTGAACGAGAAAACGCTAATTTCTGGACAAACGCAACTGATAGTCGTCTAACTTTTAACTCATCAGGACGTGGTTCAACAGTGAAGTTTATCTGTGTTGTTTGTGTTCCACCCAATAGGTGGATAAATCTGCCTGATGTTTTTATCTGCATTACAGAAAAGAAATACATTGACTTTAGAAAACAAATTGATACAACTCATTTCTAATTACTGCTATAACTACAACTTTCCTTAAATTAAATCGCTAAGTTTTCACGGTAAAGTTTTTGTTTTAACTGCAATTTTTATTCCTAAACCTATCATGATTAATATTGCTGCTAGCTGTTACTAATAGAAAGTTAAGTGCTGCGAGCTGAAAATATTTGCTTTCATTTTTTTTGTAGAGGTTACCGTAACTGTGTTTTTGCGGCGATAGAGTGGTAGATTCAATGTTTTACTCTAGTAAATGGTAGCAGAAGTATTCTGTTCATCAAAGTGACCATTGACTTGTTTTAAACAGCGATGTGTCTAGAGGAAGATAACAGGCTTTTACGAGTCTTTCAGCTCAGAAGCTTTATTATCAAACAGTTAGTTTGGTTTCGTACGTTGCTTCGTCGTGCAACTTATCAGAAGCTGTTAACGTTACGAATAGCAAAGTATTCGAACGGTTAAAAAATCAACGACAACATCGTTTGAAGGATTTTAGGTACAAGTCACAGCAAAACACGACACAAAGCTGACCTCAATGGGCAAAAGGTTTGGTTTGGTTGGATCAGCTGTCATCAGCAAGCGGAAAACAAAATTCAAAAATGATCAGATTGACAAATACTTTTATTCTCAGTTTAAACCAGTGTCAGACACCCAAACCGAAATCGAGAGTGTTTCTGGCTAAAACTTGAGCCCAAACTTACTCGACTAAACTGACCATAGAAAGCCCGTCAAGATTAATGTCGCTACGCTCGCTCGCAGCAATAAAGGTAATTTCCCAGTTTTGAATTGCGCATTTTTACTGCACATATTAGAAATTTTATAATGTTTACACAGTTCTGTCATGTTCTAGTGAATGATGAGCTCCCGAACACATATGATGGGGCTTTTTGTTTAACTCGTTCCAGTCTCCCCTCGGAAATGGGGTAAAAAAGCACATGTTAATTTGCTGGTTTTTTAGAGTTTCTCCTAAACAAGTATGGGTACCCCACATTTTTTTTCGTCAATCAATCAAATTTCAACAGCACTCTCTGAAGACAAAAAATAGGAAAAATCTCAGTGTTGCAAGTGTGGAAAAATATAAAAAACATAGACAAGAATGCACTGTTTCTTTAGGTAGAGGTAGAGGAACCATAGCACGCGCATCAATCAACAAAAAGGAAATTCGTCCTTATCAAAAATGTTTTTGCTGAAAATCATAAGAAAATTATTCTCCTAATCCAGAAGAACTCTTTACGTTATGCTCCTCGATGTTATCTTGGTTGGCCTCATGAGGAAACTATAGTTTAATTTCAAGCTTACAATAACAGAAAAATAGCCCTAGAGGGGGTATTTACATTAATCATATCTCAAAAGTTAACATGACCCCCCTTTATTTTATTCCATTTTTACAGTTTACATATAATGATTGGCAAATAAGGAAAATTTGACAAAAATCTAAGTGTAGGTTCTATTTCAATGGAATGACCTTAACTTTGTAACTATTTTTTGTCTGTGTCATCGTCATTTCCTTTCTCCTTGCCACTGTCACTATCATTTATTTGTCATTTTCATTACTCACTGTTGTTTATTAATTGCCTTTGCCTTTTCATTGTCGCTGTAACTAGCTGTCATTGCCATTTTCGCTATTGTTGTCTTTGTTATTGTCTTTCTGACACAATAAACCACAGTTATTTGACCAATCACAATGCACGTACTATTTTGTTTTTTTTTATAAAATTGCTTATACTCAACATTGTTACAAGCAAAGGTCTTCTCTCTTGGTTAAAATTTCTTTAATTTATTCATTTATTCCAATAGAGTTTTCCTTTTTAATGTCCGATGAAACTCAGTCTTTAAACCAGCTGTTTATCAAGGGTGAACTGCATTACTAACTTTAAACTTTTCTGTAAAAGCTTTATGTAACACTTAGACGTACAAGGAAAGTTATTGTTGTTGTTATTACTCATGCGGATAACCTTTACCATAGCAATTAACATTATGTCTGTAAACAAAATCTTTATTGTCAGGACACAGTTTTACATTGCTTCCTACAAAACCATTATGTATACCTACCTCGAACTTGAATTTACTTCCGTGCTGTCGATCTCTAACCTCAAAAGACTTTGAGTTCTCCTAATAGGAATAAAAGTTTCCGTTTAGAAATATGTGAGAAACTATTTCGATGACAGGTTGTGCATAGTTTACCTGTAGCCTGTTAACTGTACAATACCCGCCTTTTAACTGTTGGTTATTCGGCGAGCACGGAAAAAAGACACATAAACCGGCAGTATTAGAGCAAACTCAACTCTGTTTTTCAGTCGTCTTGCATATTGAATGACTTGCTCTCACATGGCTGCAGACACTGTGACATTCATCCAACGTATTTTTTTTCGATCTGAACATGTGTAAATAATGTTCAAGAATTAAATCTTTTACTGGAAATAGAACAGTTAAAACATAGAACGTTTCGGCCATAAACCATGGCCTTCATCAGCTAATGCTGGAGGTCAGGTGACCTGGACAGATCACAAGACAGGCGACTAGGAAAGCGCCTCAGAACCCTGTCCCACGTGTTGGACAAACTGAAACGGAGCCCTCCTTTGCGGTCGAGTGAAGGCTGCTCCGCCCTTTCCCATATGGCCTTCTTTATGCCTCGTCGGACCCAGTCCTCTTCACGATCGAGTATCACCACGTCCGCGTTGTTGAAAAAGTAACGGATTTTCTTACAGTGTAAATATACCGCAGAAGTCTGTGCCTCGTTGGATCCCTGGTGACGATGGTGATCCAGACGGGAACGCAGGGATTGTTTGGTTTCGCCAACATAGCTGGCCGTACTGATCCATGGGAACCACACGGGATCCCATAAACGCTTTCCTAGTCGCCTGTCACGTGATCTGTCCAGGTCACCTGACCTCCAGTATTAGCTGATGAAGGCCATGGTTTATGGCCGAAACGTTCTATGTTTCAACTGTTCTATTTCCAGTAAAAGATTTAATTCTTGAACATTTCACTAACTGGATGTTTTAAAGTTATGTTTACTCGTGTGTATAAATAATGTTATAAGCAAGACACAATTATTATTTTCTCTTTTCAAATGGTGCCTCTTACGCCTGTTTCCATTTCCTTTTTTCCTAATACTTTCATTTTTAAATAATATGCTCTAAGACAATATAATTGTTCCAAAAAGTGACATTGCGCTCTCTTCCTCTTTTGTAACACAAGGGTCCTGAACAATTAAGTATTGCCATGTTCAAACATATTTTGTTCTTTATTTCCGTTTGCTTTCGAATGTCTACCAAAAATCTACACAATTTAGTTTTTTTATACCTCGGCTACACCCGCTTTTCCCCATCTTGATGATAGGGGAGGGCAGAGAAAACCACTGCACTCATTTGTTTTTGTAGGATCTCCATAACGTATCCTGAAATCACTCTGTAGAACATGACATCCTGTTTGTTCGAAATATGAAGGTGGATCCCAGGTGATAACGAAAGAGAACTTAAAGTCCTTTGTGACAGACAAAGGGCCTCTCTTGAGATTCTGTACCATTAAGTCGTTTGGCCCTTCTAACGCTGGACGATGCACTGTACGACAAAGAGAAGATTGGTTTTAGGAACGAAATAATCTAGAACAAGGAGATATTATATATTACAACAGTTCCCATGAGTACAATCAAGCCTCTAATTGGTTAAGTGTAAAGGATAACAGCGATTAGAATAGCTAGCTAAATCCTTTCTCCTAATTGGTTCATTGGGCCGGTGCTTAACTCCGGTTTCCGTAGTGTTCAGCGGATGAGAGTCTTTGACTCCCCCTGGACAGGACACTAACGTATCGCAGGTTAGCCCCCAGCAGAAGCTTGTACTCATTAGGGAGTTTAAGCAAAGAAGACGACAACGTCGTCGAGGACGGCAGGGAACAATAGTGAACACAATAGCTGCACGGTTGGAATGCACCGTGCTGGCCTCCTGCAAGCCGTCGTCTAGAAAATTACAACGTCAAAAGCTCAGTTTTGAAGTTTTAACGACTACGAGAACGACCTACATAAACTTGTGTCAATCTTCAATCTTCTTTAAGAAGAACACTTTCATCTTTTTCTGTGCACAAAGCGTAACTTGGACACTGAACTAGAAAGAAAGCAAACTAGCCATATGTGATCGAAAAGGGAAAGCAAGAAGTGCGTTTTATGTAAGCCGTAGTTGTCGAGGTTGCCGTCCTCGTTGCTGAAAGTCTCAATTTATACAGCTGTGTCGACTGGAACAAACTCAGGTAAAGTGTCTTGCTCAAGGACACAACACAGTGGTCTGACCGGGGTTCGAACTCGCGACCTTAGGATTACGAGTCGAACACGCTAACCGCTCGGCCACTGCGCCGCCGACACGATAACAACAGCCTTGAGCAGAAACCTCTTTAGTCCCATTCAGGCGAATTTTCGATTCAAAAGTTCTGCTTCACTTCTACTTTCAAAGGTTTAAAATTCTTAGAAAATCTTAGGATTGATTTTCATTTGCAACATAGTACTTTGGCGAGTAAATGTGTCAGACTGTTGCCACTTGTCTTTATACATGTATGGTCCGTGTTTCTGATGTATTTAGACCGATAGAAGTTAAGGGAAAATGAATAAAACTGTTGAGCCATATTAAATATCGCACATGAATGAATTGGTTAACTGAATATATTATATCATTTCATCTTCAAACAAACCTTCACAGCAATCCGGAAGTGGAAAGTTGGGAATATGCCGACACCCTAAAAACAGAGTTGTGGGATTTGAAATGAATTATTGTTCTGACAAATTTTAAATACCTTATATCCCTCTTGGGGTATCTTGTTTCCACATCTTGTTGATCTTCTGCCCAACTGATCAGGGTTCTCAAGAGCCAAAACATGTTTTATTTTTTTAGGACCCCAATAACTGAGCAGAAGATCAAAAAGATGTGGAAACAAGATATTCCAACAGTGGCGTAGCCTGCTTGTAGGCCTGCAGGCCTGGGCCTTCAAATTACTTTGGCAGGAAAAAGAATAGCATTGAAAAACTATTTGAATTATATTCAATAAAAACAAGAAAGAGAACAAGTTTTTAAAAACAACTGTCAAAATTGTTATTTTGCAATGAATACTCTGTGGTTAATACTCGCCCCAAACCCTTGATGTTGTTGTTACAAACGAGTGGAGAGACGACCTAACAACTAACCTTCCTGAGTTTCCAGGCCGTGCCTTCGGGTCATCAGTACGCTTACGGACCCAACGCTAAAAACATTTTTTTTTCTTCTAGGGAAGACAGTTTCTAGCATTGGCACGGGAGTAACATCTTCGCTAGGTTTTATGATTTTAGTGCATTTCTGGCGAATTCAGAAACGTAATTTTCAAAAATTTGCCAGGGGAGCAAACTCCTAGAAATGTTCGTGCCTTAAGTTCTTGCTCGGCAAAATTTTCAGATCCTGGCTACGACACTGCCGAAAAAGAATAAAGTATCCAGATGATAAAAGAAATCTACGTAAGCTAAACCGTTCGAAATATTCTAATAAATTTGTTTTTTACTGTAACTGGAGTAACGCTCAAGCAGACAATGGAGTCATAAAAAGTGACATTAAGCTTTAGAATCAACCAAAAAAAACTTCCATGAATTCTAAACATAGTTTTGCAGCAAATTTCATTTAAATACTAGTTAAAGCTGTTCTTTAACCTTTCAGTCTCAGTTATTCTCCTAACGAGCTTTTACTTATCGTGAATAAGCCTGGGAGAATGTTACTTAATTGTCATCTCTTGTCATCTTGTTTGCAATGTGTGATTAGGTTTTATTTTCTCGTTACCAAAATGTAATCTTATTTTTATGTGTTATGTATGGATAAATTGGATTTTGATAACTGACTGGGACTTAAAGGGTTTGCCTGCAAATTAGAAAGCACCCCAAAAAATATTATTTGTTTTAATTATGGTTTAAGAAGTTTCACGAACTGACACAATCTTAATGTCTTAAAATCATAATCTTAGAAATGGGTTGGTGCCATAACAAAGTTTCAATTAATGTTATTCTCTGAAATCTTTTGGTAAATAATATTGTCAGTTCTTGCCACGATAATTACAACTAAACTAATCAAAAATCGGATTATCAACCCGTTTAACAGAAAATCGCATTAAAATGTCGATCTTTTTATAAATACACTCTTCGGTCTTCTCTTCATCCAGAAAATCTCAATCCACGAAATTGCAACACATAAATAGCTTATAAAAGTAGTTTTTTTTATACCAGTTTTACTCTTCCAACTCCTAAATAAGAGTCAGTTAACCCTTTGTGCAGATGTACCTTTGTTGATAACTGTGATTACCGCAGGTTTACTGAAGCTGCATCCTTCCAACACATACACCTAGGGAAGGAGAGAACATCGATAATTAAAATTTAATTGAAAAAGCTAGGAGATATGTTTAATTCTAGACAATGCATATTTGGACTTATTGTTGTACCGTTTCAGTGTTTAAACGTTAGCACTTTTTGTCCTAATTCCTCAGGGCAGTTTCTTCAATAAACTTACTTTTTCAAAATATCGGCCTCAACTCAATAATCTATCTTGAAACTGTACAGACACTACATTTATAAAAAAAATACGTAACCAAAGAAAACAACAGTGATAACAACAATAATGACAATTACAATAAAAACAACATTATCACAACAACGATTATAAATAATAGTATGAGAACAACAAATGTTTAATCGTCAAAGAAGTGCTACATAATTTGCTCAAAATTATCTCTATTACATGAGTTCAGTACTTCTCCTAATTAAAAGCTGATCGTGAGGTTGTAGGTAACTACAGAAAGAACAGCAATTACAACAAGAACAGTGCTTATACAACAAAAATAACATTAGTGTACTTTATTCAAAACAGAAATCTTTCAAAAATTAAAATTGATTTACAAAGATTCGGTACGAAAGACAATTATTTATCCAATTTCTGGTCTAAGCCGCAGTTCTTCTATTTCAACAACAGACTCTGATAAGTCCTTAGCTCTCTAACTGAAATAAATTGTTGAAGGCATTTAGACTGTACTAGTTGGTTGATTTGTCAAATCGCACGCGCATGTCCGCGTGCAAAATAAAATACATTGATAATTCATCAGAGTTGAAATAATTTATACATATAGCATCTTTTTCACCTTCCAACACACTCGTCCGAAAAAATTAGTTTATAGAGCATGTGACATGGTTTCAGTTTTTCGGTTTCCGAAAAGATCGTTGTCAAAAAATAAAACACACTTCTGCAAAGTTTAAAATTAATTGGATGAAAACTCGAAGAGTTACAGCGTTCAGAAGTTACAAGTTTTTACTGCAAAATTTGTCCCCTTCAAGTCGCTCGGCCAAGAAGCCACGTGAACTAAAACACGTAACTTTTTGCTTTGTCTTTCATTCTGTGACGTAATCTTCTTGGGAAAAAAAGCAACATGGAAGTCGTGAGTATGGAGTAAGCAATAGTGCCACAAGGAAAAGCAAGAGACGCCCCAGTTTAGAGGCGATATTATGTAGCTGAGTATCCATACAAGGGAAGCTGCAAAACACAAGTTTTACTTCTAGAATAAAGATGCACGAGTTTCCAATGGCCTTACAATTGAGAGCAAACTGGGTGAAGTTTGTGCAACGGCACAGAGCCGATTTCCTAATTCCAGCTCAGTAACAAGTATACTTTTAATCTCGTGAAAGGAAAATCCTAAACATAGAAAATCAATTGCATAATATGACAAACAATGGTATGTTAGAGACATATATGCAATAGTGCAATTTGCATAGAGACGCACAATCAATTGCACCTTTATACAATTGTTTGCACGAAGCAGTCAATCATTAACGTGAACTGACAAACGTTGGTATTTTAAAACAAACATTTGGAAATAAAAGGTAATCATTAGTGACATTCATCGTAGGAAAATTAGTTTCAGAATACCTGAACAAGAATACAAGAGTATGCACAAAATCGTTTGAATTTTATGCTATTTTCATGCCCAATATTTTGCTAAAACAGATATAAAATCAAGAGCATCAAAACACAGTACGCTTTCGTCATCTTTTTTGTCAGGTCTCGTATTTTTTTAATGTTTTTCTTCGTCTCGCAGTCTCGGATTTTCTCATAAAATTTCTCGCATTCTCGGCGTTTAGGCAGAGCTTGAAATCTCTATTTTGCTTAAAATTTGTTTAGTGCCTCGGTATTTTATGTACAAAAGTCTCGGTCTCGGGTTTTATGTAAAAAAGGCTGTCTCGACATTTCGGACTTTCTCGGACTTACCATCGCTCTGCCTATTGGAGAGAAGAAAACCGAAGCAAATCACGCCACTAAGAACAAAATCTAACTTGAACAACGAGACAATACAATATTAGAGCCTTTTGAGTCAAATTAACTATTGCCGATAATATCGGATGGAACCGATATTATGGTCAAGAAGTGTCGTTGTATGATACCTGCGAGGGGGAAAGAGGATCGCGGGAGACCGCGATTGGAGGATCGAATCATGTGTAGAGTGTATACATAGATGATAAAATGAGTAATTGTTTGAATAACATTTTACAACAAAAACTGTCAGCAAACACTAGCAAGTATAAATAAAAAACTGAGACGTCTTCCAAAACAACCGGCAATCCATGATCGTGATTTTTACAAAACGTTAAGCACATTGAACTGAAATAGCAATTTTGAATTTTCTTTTTCCTTAGTTGATTGTTATTTTTTTAGCTTTGATAACTGATCATTCGTATCAACAATTGTATATAGGTGCAATTGATTGTGCGTCTCTATGCAAATTGCACTATTATATGTCTCTAACACGCCATTGATTGTCGTACTATGCAGTTGATTTTCTATTGGTGTTAATAATTTTTCTTTCGCGAGATTGAAAGTATGCTTATTACCTTTGACTGTCAAAAGGTGCAATTGTTCGTCCGTTGATACTATTGAATGTTGGTACAATGCAAATATCGTTAATGAAAGTTTGTTCGGGTTAAGAAAGTTTAAGAAAGTGCTAATGAATGTCGATTCGCCGTATAGTTCCAACTGTTGACGTAAATCATTGTATATTTTGCGTAATGAACAGTAAAAGGTGTACTCCCTATAGCTAATGATACCCGCCAATTCATTGTTTAAGGGCCTCTTTACTTGGAGCGAGTTGTCCCGGTAAGCCGAGGTTTTTCGGCTTGCCGGTTTCCCGTCTCTATTGAATTTTGCCTTTTAGTTTACATGTAGGCGGACTATCTCACTCTGCAAGCAGAGACAACTTTAGATCATGTAAATTAAGGCAAACGTACACCCGAGATATCTCGGCCAGGAGGGACAATTAAGATTTGACCGCTGTTGACACACATAACGTAACTATTTCAGCTTTATTCCGCGAACAGTGGAAGATAGCGACTGAAAAGTAGAAATGTAGAGAATATTGACTGCGTTCAAGGAACGTCCGGAACCGGGCGATTTCACGAAAAATAATCTGTCGCGGTTGAACTTTTCTCGGCCAAGCGGGATAACATTTTTGCATGTAAATGCCAGCTTATTATCGTCGAGCTTGCCGGAACACTCGCTCCACGTAAAGAGGCCTTAACAGCTTTCATATAAAAAAATAACAATTTGAAGAATTTATACGATTTTGCAGGTTTCACAAATAATCTTTAATCAGTTTTTTTTTTCAAAAATAATTGGTTCTGTTTAAAACATGCAACAACTGAAGTTTGCGAAATCGTCAGTATCGTGAAGCTTTATACTTGCCTTAAATGTGTTGGGACAACTGTTCTTTTGCCTGTGATGAACGTTAAATGTGACAGTCTGAAAAAAAAATTGTTGTAGATTAAGAAAAAGCAGAAAAATGAGACATCTTTGCTTTGTATCATTTTATAACAATAAGTCGTTATCATATATCTCAGTTTTATATCTATGTAATATCCCCTTTGAATTTTGCTTTGAACAGTCAATAGGGGCATTACACCATAATTACGCTATTATCTTCTAAATATGTTCTGTAAAAAACCCTGCATGTAGAACGACAAACCCAATCAATTAGAAAATCTTTTGAAATTTTTTTATAACTTTTATATTTCATGGTAGCAATTTGACTCTCTCCCTTAATCCATTTATCATAGCGTACGTACTGTGTTGCTTTCTGATATTGTCTTTGTTGCTTTTAAGCGAGATCTTCCGTAACACTGAACGGGTGAGACTTCCCATCGAATGTAGTACTTCTGTGCACCGGCTAAGTCGGTTAAAAAAAGAAAAACACAGCCAGAATTTAGTCTTAGTGCCTATCTCACCGGTTTATCGACAATTTGGAGTTATTTTTCAGACACTTTTCAACAATTTTTCGAAGAAAAAAACGAGAAAAAAGTAAAACGCCTTCGAGGGAAAAACCTTCAAAGACGCTAAAAAAGCTCGCTGTTGGGTTTCCTGTTTTGAAAATACCGCGTACAATAAAAAGACTAGGTCGAGTTTTATCTCTTGGATTGTTGACGTCAGAGTAGTGAGGCATTTTGAGTAATCAACATCAATATCAAAGAGTTATAGAGAGAAAATACGTTCAAATATTTATAAAAAAAAAAAGTTCCTCTTTGCTCTCCCAGTGATCAGCAAAGATTTGGGGAACTTGCAAGAATTGCTCTCGTGGTTACTCTCACTACTCTGACTACTATGACGTAAGCCTCAAATTCGGTATCAGCCTTTTCCAGTGAATGATAAATAACGTCCAGTCACGACGCCAAGAAACTTTTTAAAACCAATAGAAAATTAAAGAAAAGGGGAATACACGGAATTACCCCGACAAAATGTAATATAAATATTCTTTGGAAATCGTCAATAAACCTACCAGTGATATAGGCACGTTAAGGTCCCATTGTTTGGTTATGTAACCATTTTTGAGACTCAACCAGTAGGAATTCAGAAAAGAACAAAGACAACGGCGTTACAATACGATTTTAAAAACAGAAGTTTTACGTAACGAAGTTTAAAAATTCCATATAATAGCGATCATGTAACGAACTAATACAATTTCAAAGAGTTAGAGTGCATATGCATGAAGTGAAAAATTATATTTTTTCGATGGATAGACCTTGCTAAAATTAAGTTTTAACTATTTGAAAAATTGATAAACTCGCCGTCACATTCTTTGCCAAAGTTTGAAGCCTTTTTCAGCAAGATCTCAAGCTCCGAAAGCAGCCTGTACGGTCGCAATTTGGAAGAACGTCGCAATTTGTAATACCTGTCGCATTTTGTAATAGCAGTTGTCGCTATTTATAATATCTGTCGCAACTTGTAATAGCAGTTGTCGCAATTTGTAATAGCGTATACCTATCGCAATTTGTAATAGCACTTTGTCGCAATTTGTAATAATGTAAGCTGTCGCAATTTGTAATAACTTTTTCGAAACGTTTTCTTGGCATGTTATTAAGAGTCTTTCTGATCTATGTTATAAATTTTAGCCAACAAACATAAACCTTTACAAATAATAATCTTATGAAAAACTTTATGGCTTCTGCAACCTTCCGGGAAAAGGAAATACAAAGCAAAATATCGTGAAACTTCACATGTCATTATGGTGCATGTATGCATATTTCACATTTGATCTGAAGCTCCGAAATTCCCTAAAAAGACTGTGAAAATGCCTAAAACTGTTTTGAAAAGGTTACTACAAATTGTGACAGGTACGTTATTACAAATGGCAACAGAGCGCTATTACAATTTGCGACAGGTATTACAAATTGCGACAGGGTGCTATTACAAATTGGACGCTATTACAAATTGCGACAGTACACGGCCTACACAGACAGTTGCTGACGCCATTGTCAGATGCACGGTAGGTAGTGCGTTAATCGAGATCTAGAAGCAAGCTCTCGTCATACAAAAAGGCCGCGCGAAATTTCTATATATGTCAGTTCTAAATCACGTTTAACTATGATCGTTTTTTTTTTTCAAGCCAGAAGATTGCTTTTCTTTTTTTATGACGTTCTTTTTTACTCAATTTGAAAGAACAGCATTAAGCTGAACAGCAAAATGTTAATATCATAATTTTCATTAATAAACAATTTCAGCTTCAAAGTATTCTTTTATTAGGCAACGGCATATGACTTCCAGAAGAGCGAGTGAAGCTAGCTAGCTAGGGAAATGTATTTCTCAAGGGGCAGACATTAAAACATAGCGAAGAAACCCTCAGGTATTTGTACTGCAAAAAAAAATTCACATGCACGCCAAGTAATCATACATAAACTGAAAAATGTACGAAAAATAAATTCGCTCCCAATCCATTCAACTTTTTGAACGGTGAGCACTGAAACGGATAGTGTAAGTCCGAACCTAAGTTAGGATTGCTATACCTGTCGCTAGCCACCGGCCAAAGAAGGAAAGCTTGTCACCGCTTGAATCGTCATAATGTAGGATAATGAAGGTCAAGTTTTGTGCTTGCTCTGGCCTCGCAAGTTCTGTATGAAGGATAACCGAGATATAAATTGAACAAACATCTATAGCAATGAAAAGGTTCTTACAATGTATATATCTTGTACTCCATCGCGCGCTTGCAAAATATATTTCATACAAGTAAAACACTACTCGTCAACTAATGAAAGACCACATAACCGAGTATTTTAGTTGCTCAAAAATTATTCAATTAACCCAACTCTTAAAAGAAGATTTTAAAAGCAGCCTGGTCAATTTACACACTTATCAACCGCTAAAGGATTATTAAGCCTAGACAAAATGCTTAACGTCCCTGTCAGTTAACGGATTCTAGGGTTTCACTAACTCCCTAGAGACGCCAAAGACACTAAAAGGCGAAGCGGCCATCTTGGTGCTCTAAACAAAGAAATCATCAAAATGTTTTGTTCATTAGGGCCGCTATTACGTCATGTGCAACCCAGCAATAGAAACGAATTCCTCGCCCAATCAGAGATTTAAAATTCTAAATAGGAAACCAACGTTTTCTTAAGGTATATACTCAACAACGATTCTTTAAAGAGAATTTTACCTATTTTGTCTGTTTCACGACTTCGAGAAGCAGAACTATTTGTTGTTACAGCAGCAACTCGGAACTGGTATTTGATGCCATTAAACGAGTGTCGAAAAATGTGGCTGTAAAAGTTCCGTATTCTTGTGCAGAGGTTTAAATCTGTCACATTCGCGTAGTTTCTTGCTGTTACCTGATTGATAAGATATTCATGTTCAAAATATGAATTAGAAATAGAGTATTTAGCAAGGAATAAGCAAAACCAAATGAGTTGTGCAAATATTGTTAGCAAATTACAAAATACTTAATTATAGCTGCGCTAACAAACTAGAAATAACAGAGAAATAGAAATTAAAGAATCTATTCATAGTTAACCAATCTCTCAATTTGATGTCAGTCTTGGGTTTTACCTGTTTCAGGACCAAACGGCTCACTCACCCCGTATGAAACATATAGTTTCATGAATAATATATCCTTTATTGGGTATACTTTGATTAAGGCTTTAGTTCTTCCTTACA
>JAOBRD020577881.1:0-16081 GCA_027575215.2 Hydrozoanthus sils | reverse complement strand
TCGACCAGGCCGGGAATCGAACCGGGGACCTCAGGATTGGGAGGCAGAGATCTTACCACTGCGCCAACCCCTCCGCTGTACAAAAGCGATAGTTTTAACTGACTTTTATTATTATCCGCCGTAACCTCGCCATTCTTGGCTATAATTTTTCTGATTTTAAACATTTATTTATGTAGATACTCTATAGAGTAAATTCTTCGATTATCCTCAGTGGGCTCTTTAAGTTGAGAAATTACTTTTAGTTTGCATTTACTTTCTGCTGCGACCATATCTTGTTCTCTTGTCGCTGGCCTGTTCGACCTAACCTTAATTCTACAATTCTTTTGTGCAGACGTTTTTTGCCTTTTTTGTATACAACTGCGGCTAGGTGGTAAGAATAGTTGTAGTGTTAAAACCTAATATCAACGAGGCTAGGATACTTTAATACAGCTTACTTTTCTTAACGTTGCTCACATAGTGGGTGGCTCCTCTTAAAATGTTCTACAGTTGGTACAGGATTTAGTGGAGTTGAAATCAATTACGGAATTGCACACAGTTTGGGCATCCTGCATGCTGATGAACAGTAACTGTTTTGTATTTTCAATTTCAGCAACAAAATTACACAGTTTATGTTTGTAGGAAGATAAGTTTACATCTTTCCCGAGCTCAGGGGAAAAGAAGACATTACCAATTCCCACCATTTTGCTTCTTTGCTATACCCATTGTTTACAATTAATTCTACCATCATAACTCCATCATGCAGTATATACTCAGAAGGGCAGAAATACAGACTTTTTGTCATGATGAGTCAGGCAAAATTTTTATTGGCTTATTTTATGATATCGATTAAGATAACAATGTTTCAAAAGCCTTAGGTATTGCGGTTTTTAATACTTAAAGCAGTTAAGCTTTGGTAACCCTAAGCCGAACTCTTTTGTTGATACTGGCAGCTGCGCCGGGCTGAGAAAATATGCTGACGCTTGTAGTAACGTATATATTTATTGTTTGTCACAAAAAGTCTTTTTAAATAGTCAAACCAAATAAAATTAATAACTAGTACTGCAGGAGAAATATCTGCCTGAGCTTCACTGATCAGGGCAAATACTAGTTCGGAACCTTCGTTTTAGCATTCACGTTTTAGATTAAGGGCTATTTTTAACATTTTCGGTTTCAAGTGGTCACTAACAACTTCTCCGATACCAGCAATCATGAAACACAACAACTTTTTAAAAGCTTGCAGAAAACTTCAAATTGAAACAAAGAGCAAACTTTTAAAGAGTTATGAAAACACTTTCTTCGCCAAATTGAGATTAGCACGCTTAATTTGACAAGGGAAAATTGCTTGACCGCTGGTAGCTGTTAAATCTTTGTACCTAATCTGGATCCAAATTATACCTTTTTTATCAAATTTTTTTGATGAATGTGTTTTCAACTCACCTCACGTTTCTCTTCAAATATACTTCAACTTGAATAGAAACTAACTTTCTAGTCTTCGTAAACAGTTAAGAAAAACAAAGTTTCTCAAAATAATCGGGATCTATTTTTATATTATCTCTCTTTATGCAGGACATTTCAAGCCGATTAACTTGTGTTATTGAAAAGCTGTGTTAGTAACATTTCACATGAGAATAAACAGGGAGCCATCATAAACCTTGAAAGTTGAATAACGTGTATTTGACCTTGATGTACTCTTGAAGGTAGAAAGACGCTAGGGAGTGTTGAAAAATGCAATCACTGCTTTCGCAAACTTGTCATGAGAAGACACAGTTACATAAATAAATGTGTATGAACAACGTACGTGCCTTTATCAGGGCCAAAACCCGAGTTTTGTTTTTTAAAAGCTTACGAATGTTTACATTGTAATGAGCCATAACAAGTGAACTGTTTTTGCAGCGGATAAGATACAAGAGCTTTCTGCAAAACATAAGACGGGTCGGTTTGCTTTACAATTTTCCGCCCACGCCATAAAGCCGGCTCATTGCCTTGCAGTTATCTGTAGCTTTATCTCTAAAAGTCATCACAGATCACACAAATCAGCGAAACGTACCGAATCCATAAAACACTAATAATGATATCTTGTTCCTCTTTTGATGGCTGCATGTACTCACTCCAATTGAAACTATTTGCCCTCAATTAACACACGTCAGATGAGCAATGCCGAATCTATAGTCACTCACGTTGAGTTGATGTCAAAAAAGTAATTTTATCATTTGCAATCGATGAAGCTTGGCCGTTAAAGTTTTGATCGCGTACGTGCCTTTGAAATCTAAATGGTTTTTAATCCTGGTTTATGGCGCATCGTGACATCTTCTCGATTGTTTACATTTAACCACTGCCAAACCAAACAAGGCTTCAAAAATGATATTTGCGTAAGTTCGAAGGCAAACTCTTATTCCAAATATTTATACTTCTGCGAAGAAGAGATAATATAGAGATCAGGGATTAAATGGCACTTTTGTAAGTTGATTACTTTAACATACTGGGTCGCGACAGGAAAGGGAAGATCTACTATTGAATCTTTTGCCTTTAGTAGAAATTGCGGGCTGTCTCGATATTTGTTTTTGACTGGAATATAACTGACACGTGTTGAATTGTGATATCCTCGGGGTTTTTAATTTGCGGAAAGTTTCTTAATTGAGGCGAGAAAAAGGAGGCTTTTATCTTTGACATCGTCATTTTAAAGACATCTAATGGTTTTACCGACTTGGCTGCATCTTTTGCAGAGGATCGAGCGGTGTGTGGTCCAGTGCGACAGCAAATTGTGTATAGTAAACAAACACGGTGACAATTCAAACTGTGTAATGATTAACACTACTCACGGGTGGCCATAATCACAATCCGTCCTGCGAGTCCGCCCTTTATCATAACACAAGAATCTTCAGACGAGAGACTTCACTTCATTCACACAAGAGCAGCTAGATAGGATGTATCGGTCTCTCCATCCTTACTATGGCTTACAGCCTTTCACGGCCTCGCAAATTAGTTTCCAACAGCTCGTTCCTCGCTACCAGCCGGTAGTTACTCCCTGTGCGCCAATATGCAGTATTCCAGGTTGCTGTGGAATTTACTGGGGGCAGGCGAACCTAGACGCCTTGCCAAAACCACCATATTCTTATGTAGCTTTGATCTCTATGGCCATCAAACAGTCTCCTCAGAGAAAAATCACCTTAAGCGGTATATACCAGTTCATTATGGAGAACTTCCCTTATTACAGGCAGAACAAACGCGGCTGGCAAAATAGTATTCGACATAATCTGTCGCTGAATAAATGCTTTTTGAAGATTCCACGAGATCGCTCAGATCCGGGCAAGGGTTGTTACTGGTCGCTGGATGATAGCTATTTCGAGATGTTTGAGGAGGGCAATTTTCGAAGAAGAAGAAGACGGTCGAGAGCGATGTTTGAAAGCGAGAATGAAAGCCAACGTTCCACTGAAAAGTTTGAGGAAAATGCAATTGTAGAAGACGACAATGATTCACCGCATTTAGCAGAAACGGACTGCGGAAAACTATCGAATTCTGGCCATGGTTCTACGGTCACTGCAAAACTGGCAGGCAGAAAATTAGAAGAGGACCAGAAAAACCAAGAGAAAACGTTTTCCAGTATCAGTTCCTCGAGCTCGAAGCAGGTTAATGACGACAAGTTACTCTACCCGGCTGTTGCAATAACCTCTGCGACGCAGGCAAAATTTAGCATTGATAACATCTTAAAACCTGATAGAGAAAAGGCGAAAGAAAAAACAAGATTATCCAGCGTTGTTAAAAACCATATGGCATCATCTGAAAAGTATTCAAACAAGTTGCCCTCTACAAACGAGAATAAAAAAAAGACAGCACAACATGAAGAGACTGGAAAGCTTTCACAAGTTACAGGGCCATCAGCGTTGCAGCTGACGCCGCCAAGCAACTGTCCCTGCTGTGGCGACTCTTGGTATCATCATACCACGACCAAAGGAAGCAAAATGCCTGACCTCTCAGGTTTGAATGAAGGACAAAATGTGCCGTTTATACACAAAACTGTACAGTACGAAAAACCTGACTGCTGTAACTGCTTTGTTTGTCGAAAAAGCGCTTTCTCCAGTCTGCAAAATTCACAGAATTATATCTGTCAAGTGAGTTGGCCTCCTTTGGACAGCGCGCTATGAGCTGCACATTTCATGGCCACCAGTTCACTCTAGAAAAGAAAATTCTTTAAGCTTTAAACTCTAGGTTAAACGGGAAGCGCTGGGCTTTAATTAGTCTTACAAGTTAAAATTAATGTTCCATTTCTATACCAAGCGATTTTTAAAATGATACTTCATTTTCTCTGCGTGCCTGTCGCATGCCTTATCATAATTTGAATTGATCAAGTGACAGCAAAATCCTGTTGCTTCTATATCGTACGATTCAGGGCATCTAGAGTTGGCAGAGAGATTATGTCCTCCAGCTGAGCTCGTGTTATGTTTCATGTTTGATGAAAAGAAATGAATGCTGTTTAATTATAGAAGTTTTGAGATTGAAAATAATATTGATCGACAAGTTACACTCCTGTTAGTGTGTCATTGCCCGAATTTTGTTCTTAGATCTTTCAAACAAGACTTTTCTTTATTTGACGTCAGAAGTGAAACAAATCCGGGAAATTGATATATTGAAATCCTTATACAATCATAGCAGCACAACATAGTAGAAGCGTTTCTAGCCCGAATAATGTTGAATAACTTACATATCCTGTATGATTGTCATGAAACTCAGTATAGAGCTGCATTGATTCACTGATGTAAAACAAATGTCGTGAAGGGTGTACGTAATCTTTCTTTGTTTCCAGGTTGCTTTTAAATAAAGTAGTAGTGAACGCTTTTTTATAAGAAGCAAAACTTGACTTTTAAAAATTTCGGCGATTTAAGCCTCGAAAATTTCATATTGTTCTTGCTTCTTGATATTTCCAAACAGTGGATTAGTTGCCCGAAACAATGAAAAGGCGTTTAATTACGAGTTTCTCTTTCACGCCGGCGGTGCGCGATGAATAGAGAATACTTCAGGGAATGTACGATTTTAGCTCGCATTTCAAATTGTGTACATTTACAAGGATAAAACAAAGTTATCAAATTTCATTCTGGTTTTTGTTCTTAGCTTGTTCTTAATTTACGGGCAATCTCAGCCTGGATGTTCTTATGAAATTTATTTTGTAAAAGAAAGCGTGCATCAATATAACGTGCATTGAGCAATACTGATTAAAGCAATAAAAAGAATGTACCTGCATGGAAATGATTATAATGTTTTTCAGGCTATCGGACTGGACAGAAGTATTAGCTTCTTTGAATGTTTGCCGTCCAAAACAAAGACACGAAAGTTTTTCAAAACCAGTCCAGCAGCAGAAAAAAGCTGACAAAGAGACTAACTCAGCGCCGTCATTTCGCTTTTTTGAACCGCCTTATCTAAAATCGTGTCATTGAACCGAGTTTCATCCATTTGCATTATCCGTTTTTTTCCTTTGATTCAGTCACTATATCAGACAAAATCAGAAATTGATAATGTTACCAGTAGCTACCGTTATTTGAAAATAACTAAAGGTTTTCGGTTCCAAACATGCACTTTGCAGCAAACAACAGCGAATTGATTGTGCAGAAAAGGGTTATGGAAAACGAATTTCCCAAGTGCAATGAATCATAAAACAAAATTATTAAGGACAAAGGGGAAAAAATGCAGACGTCTCCAAATTAAAGCGCTGTTTTTAGGACTTCTCAAAGGTTTGGGTTTGGAACCCAGCTAATCTGTTTTTTAAGACTACAAGATGTCCGGCTAGTAGCTTAGCACGTACAAACCTTATCCAAAGATTTATTTTCATGTTTTGTCACGAATTAACACCGCAACTAGACGAAAAGCTTTTTAAATCATGTCAGTTTAGTGGAATAATGTGGTCAGTATAAAATGGTTGTATGCGGCATGAAAAGTCAAGGGCGAAATCTTTTTAAAGTATCAGTTTAGCCTTTACATTTACCGAGAGATTTTTGGGTTAGCCTAACTGATAAATGCTTTGTAGCTCTGTTAATAATTCTATATCAGAGAAATCTGGCAACCTATTGAATATTGGCAACAAATTTATTACAAAAGAAAAAGAAAATCATTCGTACTTGTTCATAGCTTTATTTTGGGATACTTCAATGGCGGTGGTCTTATACTCGACAAACAAACAGTGATGAGACAAAGGTGAATATAAACAAAGATGTTTTGCTACGCCACTAAATATAAATGTAAAAAATAGCTGTTCCAAAATTATATTGAATATGATAAAGCAACTGAGGCAGCTTGTGCTGTCACTGCAATGATTTAATGAAAAATTGAAAACTTAAACTGTTTACCAATCATGTCAGTTTGCACGTCAGTTAGAATACTCTAGAGTGCTCGCACAGCAAAGAAAGACCAAAAGATTTTAAAATGTCTTGGCGATAAATGGTTGATGAGACGCTTTTCAAGCCAAGCGACAGGACTAGCGCCTTTTATTTGATTCACCGAACGGCAGTTGTGAGAGAAACCTTCCCCTTCGAGGTACATAAAATGAAGCATTTGATTACAGTTTTAGCCACCAACTGGTTCAAAAAGATGTAATGTTTCCGAGCTTTTTAACTGATCAAGTCAAGAAATACAAACCTAAACCTGTTTGTTTTATTTTAACAAGTGACGCAACGGTTTAAAAAAATGTTCAGTTTGGTTTTGGATTTTTTACGAAAACAATTTGCAAGCGGCAACAATAACACTAAGCTTGTGGCTAAAACTTATCCATTATTCATTTGAATAACATTGCACTTGACACAATGCCCGCATTGAGAAACAATTAAACTTTTAAACAGTGATTTACGATTTTCATTTTGGCGTACATTTTCACTTTAGTCTGCTTGGGCAGCTGCCAAAGTAACCACTCATAAATCTCATGCCGGATCTATCAGTGAGTTGTAACATTTTACCCTCTTCCGATCCTTTTTTACTTTATGGTCACAGAAAGGCAGACATGCAGCTAAAATCTGTCCAGCATGCTGGTAGTACTGACCCAGCACTGTTCACACATTTTCGCACAATCTGAGGACACCAATGTTCAAAGACTAATTACCTATTAAAACTGAATCCAATAATGCAGTTTAACTGGTTGCATATTATTGAGCCTATTTCTAAAATAGTTTAAATTTCATTTCAACAGGAAAGACTTGATAATTACTGGTGAACATGATTCATTTGCATGGGTTCCGTCAGTCTGTACGCCGGATTGATAAATTAAACGGGCGGAAAAGGCAAATACGAAGAACCCTCCAAATAGAAACAAACTGAGTTTGAAAATAGAGTTCAAGGAAATAATTATATATTCATAAATGTACCGAAAGGAGTGTTTGTACAATTTTGATATAAACGATGTATGTTCTGCTGTATCTCGGCCGGGGGCTTAAGGCTGTAGCTCCATTAAATGACAATTAAGAAGAACGCTGTTTAACTCTGTTTAGCTCCTTTTCTCATTTCCCCGATTCAGCTAAAATTACTGTTAACTTTCTCCTTTCAAGTAACCCAGGGGTGGCCTTATAAAGACTAGTTGATCGGAAGCTACGAGCAATCATGCGGTAAAAGAGAAAAACAACTGGCGTCAAAAATATTTCTCAAGTCGCGTTTTGCCCTTTTCTCAGTTGACGGTTTCTCGCCTATTGCACTTGGGCAAATACGTTTCAGTCTTTTAGCGAGTATGAATCTTATACTCGATCGTTCAATTTTACATCACTATTGTCTCAGTATAATCGATTCTAAATAAGTGAACTACACTAGTCATCTACCTCAACTTTGACCAAAAAATACTGCTTACCACAGTATATGCTATATGTAGCTGAAACATGATTAAAATGAGAATTTCCCCTATAAAGGCATTTGTTCTAACATTCTAACGAAGGAATATGTTGTGAAATGTAGAAAGGTTGTGGAACCTCCATAAATTGTTCATTGTTTTTTTAACTCATGCTCAGCTGATGCACCAAAAGTTTTCGCCACAAAAAACAACAGAAACTGACAAAAACTAATTGCTGCGCGTTTCCTTATCGATTATTTGTTTTCAGTTCATCAAAAAAATCTTCATTTGGTTTTAAAGTTTCCCAATATATACGTAAACCAAAAACTTTGCACATATTCAAATCACATTGCAAGTTATATAATTATTTTAAAAAACAGCTTTGACAAGACTTTTGTTTTCCTAATAAGCCTCAATTTCAACTTAGTTGTACATAACTTTTGTACTAATCGAATAAAAGGTAGTCACAGCTGTTTTTCAACGGTTATTTCTTGATTGATAATATTGGTTGAGCATGTTAATTAAGTGCAAAAAGAGTTAATTTAGAGCAATTTACTCTATAACTACAACTTCGACTACAATGCGACTGCGACTTCGAACACGACTATGATTACGGCTTGGAGTACGTCTACGACTTGGAGTACGACTACGACTACAATTACTAAGACTGCTCTCAGTAAGAAAGTTGCCGAAAGACAAAAATTGCCGAGCAAATTCTGTTTATGCCTGAATCACAGAATTACACTGGCACATCTACAATATACATTTATACACTAAACGTCCAGTTCCTTTGGGAAATGTATGCAAAAGCATAAAAAAAATAATTATTCTGATGATTACAAGAACGATGGGAATTATAATTCCTGATAATACGAGAATACATCAAAAATGTTGGCTAGCAGAAAAAATTAAAATGAGAGGTAAACTATCTCCAAACAGGAAATCTGCTGACCGAATGCGCTAAATTAAGCGCTTCCAGACTAAATTCTTAAAATTCAACAGGTTATTTTTTGCTGATCAAATCTGGCTTGTTTTCCGAAGACATGGAATTAGTGTACTAGTGAAGAAAAACTGTGTATTCCTTTTCTTGCTGTCTTTATGAATAAAAATTAAACTAAAAACAAGAACTAGCTTACAAGTAACAGCTGTAAGTGGATAAATCCCCGGATTGCTTCAGAAAGTTTGAAGACACCACAAACAAAACGAAATTATTTTTTTGTGGTTCCCTAATTAGAAACCAGGACATAACATTTTAATAACATGCTCTCACCAGGGTATAGTAAAACCGGCAAAAGTTATACATACTACCGAAACCCCTAGTAGCTTCCCTATCGATCAGTTTACGCCATTATAATATAGTTCCATGAAATCCTGCAATTTGATTGGTTTAGAGGAGTGGTATTTATCGTTAATAGTGGTATTTCAAGCGCTTGAGAGTGGTATTTCAAAATCACTGTGGCAACAAGTGCTTCTGAGAAAATGGCGGAACATTTGCAAGCGTCTCGGCTGGAAAAAACGAAAGCCTTATAGCTGAAGATTGAAGAAGGTTAATTTTAGTCAAAAAGCTTTTAATACAGTTTCTTCAAGCAACAGCTACGAAATTTCCAGTGAATTATCTGTTAAGTCTGTGAAGTTGCATTTACACTTGTCACGCTCGTTCATGCGAGATTGCAGCCGGTTTCTGTTATCCGCTGCTTCAAAATTTTCATTCAAGTTTTTTGTAATATGAAAACTTTGAAGTAAAGGCGAACTGTTGTTAGTACATGTTTGTTTGAATCACAAAGTTGTGTCCTGTCGGCCACCGCTGCGCTTTTTTTATTTTGACTAAACTCTGGCAAACTTCGGAAATGGAAAACAGTGTCTTCAAATCGCTAAATTAAAAACTTGGCGGTCAACGATGAAGAACTTCTTTTACAAAATCTCGGTATGAAATGAGTAGTTTCATAAAGAAGGATTTGCCAAAGTTCATTGTAGGCAAAATAATTCATTCAACTCGATGAAATTTCGTGAACTGACTCTGTGACTGTGGCATCACACATCCGAAATGTCAACTGGTGGTTAGCTGATTGAGTTTCTAATAAATAATCGTAGTTTTGCGAACTTGGTTGATGTCCGAGAAGCCTTGATTGTAACATAGCATCGTCCGGACGTTCAAATAGGCAATTGGTAAAATTTTGTAGTAGCAGCAGGTGGTCAATTTCAGTTCCTCAGCATGCAGATCACCCTGACAGGCATGCGGAACAGCGGGCCAGCGCCTAATTGGCCGAAGGCTGCTCGGCTTGAGGCGGATGGTAGCTGACGTGAGACAATGATGGCTTCTCCCACAGTAAGGAACAACACCTAAGCGGTCAGTGACACAGCTATTAGACGAGCTTTATCACCGGTAGACTGCCGTTCCCCGGGTTTATGGCTCGCAAGGCTTGGGCAGATTTAGGGACTATGTGCTTGCCCAAACACATGAACCACACACGTACAGCTCCCTCTCGTCGACAGGGACGGTATCCAGGGCTGAAGTAAACAGGTAAAGCTGGGTCGTAGTTGAGGATGCAGTGTTTTTTGTTGGGTACACCTCCCCTAGCCCCTGGTTAAAAAGCCTAAACCGTGAGGCAACCTTGTTTACGGCTGCCGCAAATTAGTTGATAGTTACTTATTGGTGGACTGCCGCTATCGGAGGCCCGCGGAATCCGGAGGTTTCTGTTCGGGACCTTTCCCTTAGCCTTTGGCTAAAAAGCCTCTGCCTGCAAGGCAGCGGGGACTGGGTCCAGCACCCGCCCCAGGCCA
Source organism: Hydrozoanthus sils (assembly GCA_027575215.2). Classification (NCBI taxonomy): domain Eukaryota; kingdom Metazoa; phylum Cnidaria; class Anthozoa; order Zoantharia; family Hydrozoanthidae; genus Hydrozoanthus; species Hydrozoanthus sils. The sequence goes on along the minus strand of JAOBRD020577881.1, from coordinate 5,526 downwards.
GAGCCCACTCAGTGAAAACCGTAAGTAACCGAGACGTTTTTTAAGGGACATTTCGCTTCCCCTTCTGGTGCGAAAGCGTAATGATATTCTTGATTTTACATATATCTGCTTTAACAAAGTATTGTCCATGAAAATAGCATAAAATTCAAAAGGTTTTGTACATGCTCTTGTATTTTTGTTCAGTATTCTAAAAAAGCATTTTACTTCGATAAATTTCACTAATGAATACCTTTTTTTCATTAATGTTTGTTCTAAAATACCAACGTTTGTCAGTTCACGTTAATGATTGAACGCTTCGTACTCACAATTGTATAAAGGTGCAATTGATTGTGCGTCTCTATGCAAATTGCACTATTGTTTGTATCTAACACGCTAATGATTGTCATATTATGCAATTGAGTTTCTATTGGTGTTAATGATTTTTCTTTCGCGAGATTGAAAGTATACTTGTTACCTTTCACTGTCCAAAGGTGCAATTGCTCGTTCATTGATTCTATTGAATGTTGGTACAATGCAAATAGCGTTATTGAAAGTTCGATCGTGTTAATGAAGTTTAGTGACAGTGCTATTTAATTAATGTCGATTCGTTATATAATTAATTTACAAGAACTCTTATTAATCACAATTTTCCCACAAAAAAGGGGGAAACATATCTAACAACACTTTTTTCTCCAAAATTAATGGGGCGGGGGCCTCCCCTAGCTACGGCACTTGTCGTAGTCTCGCATGGTATTAGCACGAGAGCTTTCCTTGATGATATTTTTGCACTGATCTACGTGCTCTGCAATGGCATCATCTGTCAGAGGTCTACTCATCCCATGTTTCAGGAGAGCCGAAATGAGAAAGACCCGAAACATGGCAGTCTTTTCTTAGCCTTTTTCGATTCTACTTTCTTCAAACGTTTTGTTTAGCTAAAGGATGTGATATGAAAAGACTGGTTTACTTGTTTGAATTCGTGAAATGGGAAAACGCAGTTTTAATATCCATGTTATTGGTTCCGCGGTTATCTTTTCGTCCGTCAATCCTGTCAGACACTCAACTTTATATCCTCCGATATACCAGTAAGACAAAAAGGGGTTTATTTTATAATCCTCCCAATATTTTTTCTTTGAACGAACTTTGTGTAAATGCAACGGCGAAATTTTTTTTCTTCACGCTATAAGTTGATGGAATGTAAACTCTAAGTTTCAAACTTAAGACGTTTAACAGAAAATAATAACAGTTTGTTATTAAAACTGCTGTTTAGCGAAAGCAGACTCGTAACTTTTTTCGTACCTTCAAATACGTTTGTGGCGTACTCAGTAACAACCTTTTTGCGGTCTGACACTGCCTTGGAAATCAGGTGTTTTTAAATTTCTTCGTTGAAGTTAGACTCGGCGAAGCTGTTAATTTTCTTATTTATCACTGTTTACAATTTTCATGTGTTTCTAAATACAAAAAATAGCGACTACAAAATACATAGAAATACAAAAACAGTTCATTTTGTAGAGTGATTTTAACAGCAAGTTGGGTTCTTAACAGAAATAGAAGAAATGCCCAAGAACGAACTCAACAAAAATTTGCAAGAGTTTTATTCTATTTTTTTATTTTCGTCCTCAGCTCTACAGAATTACGAGAAAGGCCAAAGCCAGAGGCTTAAATGACGGCACAATTTACTATTACAAAAAACACTTACGGCATAATGGGAAGTCCATACTTAATTTTAAAAACTCGTCGAACAAGACTTTCAACTGTTTTGTTAAAACCCTGAGCAAAAAGGTTGAAATTGCACCAGCAGTTCATAAAAGGCCGCTCACAATGGAAACTCAGACGAAGCCAGTGAACTTGGTTGATGCAGCAAACATCTTGGTTCATGAAATCCCTGTTTCTTGGTCATCGGGGACGGGCGAAGCACACAGCCATGAAGAAGTATATGCATGTGAAACGACAGACCTTGCTTTCGGGTAGCCTCCGTTGCAGACGTCTTTTGTGGTTCCAGTCCCCCTCGAGGCTAGCTTTGGGAATGGAATGATGGCAATCAAGCTTCCTCGTGGTCTCATCACAGGCTGCCACAACGAACAGTTCGAAATTGAGTGACGTCATTCGAATTTGATTTCCAACGGTCGCTCTGTAATATAAACTGAGTTTAAAAACCGATCAGAATTGTTTTACTTTTTGATAGATGCTTTACAAATACACGATAAAGACGGTCAAATAAAAGTATTTTGCTTACCTTGTGTAAATTGTGGTATTTGTCGTCTTATAGATGGGTTTTGGGACGGCTTTCTGTCGTGCATTGAACATGCGGCTTCGCATCACTACATAAAAATAGGTGTGGTGATGCAACATGTTGATCTCGTTCTTGGCCTCAGTCTCGCGCGTCTTTCAATATGCCCGCGGTAGCGTAGTAAAAACAATTTTTTTTATTTATTCATCTTTTTTTGAAAAAAAGCAATTTCTCACTGATTCGCTGGTTAGGTATATGCTAATGAGTAATTATTCACCTCAGTGTCGGTGAAAGCCAAGTATATTCACCTCCACTTCGGTGACTAATTACTCACTATTCACCTCCCCTTCTCGGGACAGTTGCTAAATAGCGCTAACCGACAGTGCTGAATAATGTCTGCGCGTGCTCTTTACGGTCTGCGGTCATAAAATGCGGGCGCGCGCGGCAGGCTATTTAAACTATATAAAATGGCCGCGGTTTTTGTGAAAACGTAAACAAGAAAAAGTTTTTGCTTTGGATAAGGTCGGTTTTGGAAGAATAAGCGTCTTATCAGTTTTTTCAAATTGAGGAAACACCAAAATTTGTTTTTTCGATATGTAGAATTTTTCTTACTATTGTAGAAAAAAGTTTTTGGTGTTAAATGAGACAGATTTTGGATTGCGATCAACCTCTAATCCGAAAACTACGTTTGTCGTAAAAAAAGATAACATTTCCCGTTCCATGGCTGTTTCCATTATATTTTCTACTGGTATTTTTGAATGGAGGGAGCTGAAGATGTTCCTACCGATGCTTGAACGCTCCCGGCAGCTGGCAAAGCAGCCAATTTCTCCAATACTGTATGAGCTGTTTGATAAGATTTGTCCATAAACTAAGAACTACCAGACATTCCAATCTCACCAATTTTCCTCAGTCTCTCGATTTCCGCGATTTTGGCGAAGTTGGTTTGAATGCTAAATGTGATCTCAGATTTGTTTCAAAACCAAAAGTGTTTCCTAGCTGAGCCTAGTTGGTCCATTAACTTCAGTGCTTTCAAAGAGAATAAGGCTGACATCCTCATCCCCAGGGCCCATGTTCATTTCACAAAACAATTATGCGGTAATAGTGGTGTAAGAAAGGGGGAGGGGGGTATGGCTGAGAAGGCTGTGGTAAAAACCACCCTAGTTTCAAGTTCCAGAGATTGGAATGTCTGGATTGCAGACCAGGAACTTCTTTTATACAAAGTTCTACCACTGAGACAAGGGATCAGGAAGCACAGTCACCGAGTATTACTACATAAGTAAGGTTCTGAGAACAGAAAGAGAAACAATGTTCTGGCACATTTTGGTTTTATTCTTTATTTCAATCCATCTGTTGTATTTATTAATAATGTTTTGACATGAAATAACAAAGTGCAAAAAATAAGAAGTGATAAGAGCATGGGCAGGAGCGGGCAGGGGGCTTGAATATCAGCCTTGATTGCATGGACTGTCAATTTTCAAAAATTATATAACAATAACAAACTTTATCACTGTGTCTGTGATACCTAGTTTACCTGAAAGTAAACTATCAGAAACACTAGCTAAAAAACCTTTAAAACCCAATTAATAATTTAACTAATTATTTTCTGTCTTGCCAATCAAACCTCCCCCCCCTGCCATAAAAATTTCCAAAATAAAAATAAATAGAAAATCTAAAATACAAATAGATAAATGCTACCAACATCAAATAAAAAAAAAATTCAACCAGTACAAAAATATATACAAAAATATTTAGAAAACTAGCCCAAGATAATATGTGCTCTGATTGGTTATTGCTCTGCTTTCTATTTAACAACTAGAATACGAGCTCGCAATTTCTATTGGCTGATAGAATGATGAGGGCGAAGCCCAAGTCATTCTATCAATAGCCAATGGGAATTAAGAGCAAGTATTCTAATTGTTTTAGCATAAATACCTTTGAGAATAAACAACAAACAGAACTACAATAATTTGTAATAAAAAAAGTTTTAATTTCTTCAAACATTTTTAATGTTGATACAAGCAGTTTTTGCGTGTAGATGTGCTTGTGCAGCCACGGCAATCTGTCGAGTGATTTGTGTTTTTAAACTGTTGCTTCAAACATGTCCTGCCGATAGAAATTAAGAGTGAATATTCTAATAGTTTTAGTTGAAATCTCCAGAGAATAGAAATAAACAAATTTTATTTCTTAAAACAATTTTGGTGTAAATAGCTTTCGCATGCAGATAGGCTCGGAAGCATGTCGGAGTGTAATGTCACGAGTTGATTCTTCAAATATATTCAGCCGATAGAAACTAAGAGTGAGTATTCTAATTGTCTTAATTGAAAATCTCTGGAGAATAAATAACGGAACCACAATAAATTGTAATAAATTTATAAATTTGATTTTTCTCCCAAAAGCTTTCACATGTGCAGATCTGCTCAGTAGTCTTTCGAGTGAAATGTGTTAAATTGATGCTTCGAGAAAAACATTATTTTATTGCTTTTTTCTTACCTTCGAAATTTTTATACCATATTTCATTGCTGCCTTTGTTTTGTCTTGAACTGTTTTGTCAATTACAAGCTTCAAGTCATCTGCAGAAAGAACTGAAAATCCAGAAGTGCACACGTAGTTGCCATGTTGGATTTCACAGACCCTATCTATCACCTGATAGATAGCGAGTAGGGAACCAATCAGATTGCAGCATTCGTAATAGATAGTGACTTGATTTATGCTAAAACTGAATAGAAACCATGGTATGTCACATAATGCAAGAAAAAAGTTCAACAATTTTTTTTGTTTGAAGTGGAGAGGTTATTTCCTAAAAGTAATAAAACAGTCTCACTTGTGTTTCTAGACAAAAATAGAACATGCTATAACTGCAGGCCCACTCAAAAAACAGAGAGAAAACACAGCTTCTCCTCGTTTTCTTCTCAACACTTTTCTCGTGTTCTGCTACATCATAGTGTTTTCTATTTTTGTCTAGAAACATGTGCAAGATGTATTATTCCCTTAGTAAAATAATATCTTGCTTCATACCAGAAAGAGCTGATAGAAGCACTCAAGGAAGGCAGGGTCATGTAAAGCTCCCTTGTTTGTGCAGTTCTAAGGAATGAAAGAGGAAACACAGAAAAGTTTGAAGAAGCAAAGGAAAAACTAAATGAACTTTTAAGTATTTTTTCATCATCCACTAAAAATGCCCCCTGTCAAGGAGTACAATATCTATCTTTGACTCTGCAAGACAAAAAAATTGAAAATAAATTATAATAATGTATTGCAACTGTATTAATATAAATGTCAAAACAAACATAAAATGTAGCAAAACCTCAGTTTCTTCCTTTTTA
>JAOBRD020577773.1:0-16081 GCA_027575215.2 Hydrozoanthus sils | reverse complement strand
GGTCCGTCCCTAAACTTTTAACGTTTTAACAAACGGATTGTATTTTTAAAAAACCTTTTAAAACATATATTTATCAGCCCTGCCTCTACCACTTTCTACCGTGCGAGTTTTGAAATTAATGTTTAGCAATTATTATCAAATCGAGCCGTTCACTTTTGTTGATACGGCCGAGCAGAAATGATCTTAATCTACTTATTCAGTTCGCGAAAGGGGCTTTCCCCAAACTCAAGCTTACACCACCTGTCAGGCATTGTATGTTTGTAACAGACTGCACGTGAATGAATGAATTAGTTTCTAAACACCGGAGGCTTAACTTAGCAGTTGCTTGGAATTGACTCTCCTATATCAGGAAACAATAAATCAGCGAACATTTAGACAGTCAAGAAACATGCTTCTTTCGCATATAATGAATTTTAACTTTGCGGGTTTCGCGGTTAAGTGCCATTAACCTTCTAATCTTGTTTAATATTTAAATATATGATTATTGCACCACACAGACAAAATCAAATGATTGTTTTGTCTCCGTAACATTAGCCTGCGTTGCAGACTATCTAAGTAAACCTCCGGTATACGGGAGGTTTAGATAGTCTGCAACGTACGCAGACTACGCAACCTTCGACAAAGCACTTCCCCCAATACACTAATCCTTTAAAAATTTGTTACATTTTCAGTTCTTTGGTTTTACACTTATGTATAATCATATTTCGCTCTCTACGCTTTCTTGCGTAACTGAAAGAGTTTGTCGCGTTATTGATGTTGAAAATTTCAGTTACACTTACGGTTACTTGTTCATTCGAAATAAACTTAAACAGAAATCTTTGACTGTTCCCTTCCCATTGCCCTTTATTTTTACAAATGAAGAAATCGAGTTTATGCGAAAGAATAATTCAAAATTTCAAAAAGTAAGACCATGTGTTTTTTTCTCTGTGAGTGTAAAGTAATCGGTCAGTATCACCCAGTACCGTTTCAACTCTTCTTTCTTGCCAGCAAGCCAGTTTTAAAGCTACACTACATAAAACATCTGGCCAAGTTTCGTTCATCCGATTGAATTAAAGATTTTTATGTGAGCGTTAACCGAACTTGAGTAAAAATGAGCTTCTTACAAGGTTTACCATTAAGGCAGCATTTTCAGCCAACCTACTGAACTCAGCTTAAGCGCCACCCTTCAAAATCTGTTTTGGTTGGCCGAAATTTATAAACGCAGGGTTGAAACATAATACTCCATAAACCCTTTTTATATAAATGCCACTAAGTACTGATAAAATGTTTTACCTTTGTTAACTTCAGTTCTGAGGGTTTATCTTTTTGGAATTACTGGTTTCGCTTCAGACTTATTGACCTGTATGTGCTGTTTTCACGTCTTATGCTTTAGCCAACTTTTTATACACTAGCCCACTTATCTCGGGGACTCTCCCCGAATTAGTATGCCCTTTCGGTATGACGAAATCATTAAAGAATTTTTAAAATTGAAATTTCTAAGCTGTCAGCTTTCTATTGTTTCATCTCTCTCATGTTGTCAAAATTGTTTGACGAGATTCGTAAAGAGAAAAGAAACGCATTTGCTAGTTTCAAAAATTTCTCATTACCATTCAATTTGCCAATCTACCCTGTACGACGAGACCGCTGACTCCAGACTGGAATGCAAAGAATCCAAGGAATGCAGGTTTCACACTCATGTGATTGATCCGGAATCCGTAGTGATGCAACATTTGGTCAAACTAGCTTCCGCCCGCACTTCCTGTATCTTGCAGTATTCAGCCTTACTTTTTAACTCTTTCAATTACATTTATTAGCCTAGTTTTCGTCCGCGTCCGTGTTTTTCGTTGACAACTGAACGGCCAGTGGTGTCGAGGGCAACCAACATTTCGGTTTTGAGTTGAAAAAGTTTTATATGCACACCAAATTTCCTTGATTCGAAACTAAAATGCTCTTCCATTCAATTATCAAGCTCATAAATAAAATGATGATATTAGTATACATTGGACGAAGACACCAAGGCTTGAGCGGTATCTACAAGAAAGCTAGGAAGCGTAGCCCCGTAGACGAAATGCGACTGTTCTTAAATTTTTAAAACCGTAATTAGATGCCATTTAGTGCAAGGCACGCAAATTAAAGAAGAAAAAATATTAAGCATAGTAACAAACGTGATCTATTAAGTGGCTCAGTTGCAACTGCTAGCAAGAGTGTTCAATCAAAAAAGAACCAAATATATTCCGCTTTGACGTTCATTTGTCACGCGTGTCTCAGTTTTCCCGCCAATTTGTGTGCATTGAAACGGCGCAAATAAAAGATGGCGGATATCAGCGAGCGCAGTTGAAATTTCTATAAAGGTTTTGACTAACCATCTTATCCTAAAACTTGGGTTTAAACCGAAGAAGATGACCTCGTTCCCTGGTCATTCGCCCGTTCTTGTTTTCTGATATTTCAAAATGAAAAGAGCCGTTATACTTATGGAAATGCTATTTATTTATGAGCTTATAGGTCTATATTCAAGGACTAAACACACGCCTTTTTTTGTAAGAACCAGTAAATTTGGCCGAGGCTCATTGTTCTTAATTTTTTGGCCATTTGAGCCTCAAATTGTTTTTAAATTGTTCTTAATATTTCTTTATGTTTTTAAATCGAAGAAAACTAAGCCAAACAGGTATTGCAATACATGTGTTAAAAAACGAATTCGCCGAGCCATTTTCCCGAGACGATTTCTAGTCATTATAAACTGCGAAGCGTTCCGTATTGTTCAATCGAAGATCGAAGCTCAGCGAACTTTAAAAAAACAATTGGTCATCAAGACCGAGCCACAGCTTGTTCTTAAATTGTTCTTAAATTACGCCAATCTGAGCCTCGTTGTTCTTATAAAATTGTTCTTACAAAAAAAAGCGTGTAAAACTTTATTAAAAACTGTCTGTTCAAAATTTGTGAGCATACTCAGCCTAAGTTTTCTTATATATAAAGTTTGTTCTGATCTTACAAAGTCACACACTAGACGATTTTCGTCTGAATCAAAGGGCCGCGAGATTTTTGTCAGCGGACGAAAACTCGGCTGTGTGTACGTGTGGCAGCTCCAGACCAAAATCGGGCACGATTTATTGTTGCGAAGGAAGATATGACAAGCTAGATACTAAAACGTCTGATCAGACATCATCGACTAGTGCGTGACAGTGTCCGATGTTTTGTCTGAATTACTTTGCGCATTAACTGAAGCGAAGTCGCAAGCATGTGACCAGTAGAGAGAGTCATTCGTTCAACGTGGCTTGGGCACTGGACCGACAAATAATCGGTCAGTTTATGTTGAGCTACGATCAGATCAAATTTATATCAGAAAAAATTGCGGCCCTTCAGAGGAAACAATCGTTAAGTATGTGGCGTATAATGATTTTTGGAAGCGGCGATATAAGTTTTTCATAAAACTGATTTGTTTGTCTTGGTCCAAGCCAGGTGACAGCATAAGCTCCATAATGAGTCAGAACAGGGATTTGCAAGTTGTTGAAACACTGTTAGCTTGTAAAACCCAAAAACATTCGCTGTTTTAATTTCCAGATTTTATATTTTGAATTATTTTAAAAAATTAACTCTTCGATGTGCGCGTAACCTGCAGCTTAGATGGCGGGCGTGTCAGTAGGAAGCCCGAGTGTGACTGTGTCTTAAAACAAATGAGCATGAGAAGGTGAGCAGCTGGATCTAACATCTGCTAAGATTAGACCTTTGCGTCTTCTCGGATAGGCCCCGGGTGGCAAGCCTCGAAGGGGACCTCTATTGTCTGGTGTTCTTCCGTAACTCTTTGAATCAACTTGTCAACCCAGTTACACGTACTAAATTTTGTGCGGTTTATTTTTCGTTAAGAGGTTCCAAATTGCATTTTATCAAAATAACAAATGGTTACATAAAAACCAAACCAGAATATTGCGTAACCCTGCCGGCACGGTATATAAAGCTAAAATTATTCAATGTTTCATGAAGTTAAAGGTTGAGAATTTTCGCAATTCTTAAGAAACTTTACTTAGAAGTTTATAACAAAGCATGTCCATGGATCAGTGTTATTTCATCCTGCGAATGAAGCCATGCCAGTGCCACGAACCGTTGTAGCCAAAAAGGTCGGTAATAAAACTATCAACAGAATAATATTCCTCATAATCTCGAAGGAACGACTTAAGACAGTCAAGCTGTTTTGGGCCTATCGTTTGATAAGTGTCTGTCTTAGTACACCCCGTCCCAACTGATGGGTTTGTGTCCTCCACGACAATGAAATCCCCCTCCATTGTGAACTTGTGGAAATTTTCCAACACTCCTCGCATGTTTGCGTGAGCATCTTCGATGATAACCCAAGGATGAGGCAGTTTGGATAGAAACTGAGAAGATAGGGACTTCTCCAATGCAAAACTGTCTCCCTGCATAAACGTGACGTTTTCGGGTTTCAGTGCTTTCACTCTCTCACTCAAATTCGAGAGATCGAGATCATGGCTGTAGATCTGGCATTGAACGTCCAGCAACTTGAGTGTATCGGCAATCCAGATCGCCATTCCCCCAGACAATGTACCCAGCTCGATAACTGTGGCTGGTCGCACCAACGAGAATAGCTGTTGATACAGCACAAAATCCTCAGCACACTTGCAAACGTCAAAATCTCGATAGCGAGAAAGAGGGGGGGGGGTACTCCAATATAAAAGCTGTACGGGGACGTGCCGCCCTACCGGGTTGGTTCTCGACCTTCTTGTCATAAACAGGGTACGCATTTTGCCCAGCCAGTTGTCATAAACAGGGTAGAATTTAAGGTTTAAGAAATTAAAACGAACTTTATTTAAAGTTTTGTGTTGTTATCTAAATAAACATCGTCTTTTCCAGACATAACAAACCACTGTTTGTAACTTTATTACAATAATATCATAAACAGGGTATACAAAACTAAAATTCGTGTCATAAACAGGGTCAGGGTTTCAGTAAAGCTTGGGCGACACCCCCCTACCTAAACTTTTGTCAAGTACCCCCCCCCCCGGGATATTTGCCTTGACTTTGACATCTGTGAGCTTCAGCTGGCCAATCCGAGCGATCTTCGCGCTTGCTAATTCGCTGGAAACGTTTAGAGCTCGCTAAGAGCTCATTTCGTAAACGCTCCTGCTCGGCTCTGAGCTTTCGGTAGTCTTCCGGCTCGTTATCAAAGGGAGGCTTGTAATCTTTGCTTCGCTTTACTTGGAAATTTTCACCATCTGTGGAAACTTACCGTTTGAAAACGCGAACTCATGACGTGGCCCGATCAATGTTCAATTATGCAATAAAAACGCATTTCCCGTGTCAATGTACGTTTTTATTACACGAGGAAGGATGGATAAAAAAAACTTGAAAGTCACGAGCCTTTCAAGTTTTTTATGAATCAGCTGACCAAGCCTCCAAGTTAATTTAATTGTTATTCACTAACGCTGTCCTGCTCTTTTCCTCCTCTGATCTAGCATTTTATCCTTGCACACTTGACGTCAATTTTTAAAGAAGAAATGCGTTCCTCTCGCTAAACATGGTTTACATCGGTCAAGAGTTCAAATACAAAAGCACACTACTCTTCCAATATGAATAATTATTCACAGTTGAACAATCACATACCAGGGCTCTTAACAATTGCCGTGGGAGTAACTGCACGCGTCACCTCCAGCCATTACACAAAACAAAGAGCTGTTAATTTCAATAATCTGTAAAAATACCTTGCAGTTCGACCGTGTCGTCAATAGCGTGTCTAATGACGAACTTCCTACTTTTTTGAACACTCACATGTTCGACTTTTGTTGTACAACGGAGACATGGATGAAAAGGCCTACTTCGGGTTCTTAAGTCGCGGTGATTTAGAGCGACTTATTGCAACTTGAGACGACTTAAGGGAATTTGGTAAAAAAATGACTGCGATTTAAGGCGACTTAAGGCGATTTAAGGAAAAATGGGGTGAAAAATGACTTCGACTACGTAAGGTTTAAGGCGGGAGTACGCCTAATTCGCGCTTTGTGGCCACTTTTCCTAATGTTTCTTCCGATATCTCCGTCCATGGTTTGAACCTACCAAATCGCTCTGCTTAGAACACAGGTGGTATAATGGAAAGCCAGATTGAATATTTCAAAATTTTTTGGACGAATTTTGAGTTGTGTTTTTTTCTTGAAGATTGGTAGTTTTGAATTTGGGGATTTTTTTGGAAGTTTAAAAATTAATTTTAAAGTTAGTATTTGATGTAAATTAATATTTTACTCAATATTCTTCTTATCCAAAAATTTTTTTCAACTTCCTCACTATCCAACAAAAGCTTTTTAGATGTACTCCCACCTTAAGGCGACTTAAGGAACCGAAGTAGGCCTCTGAAAGATTCTGTTAATGACAGCGTAGTTGACATATGTGGCTACAATGTCATTCATAAAGACAGGACTCACATACAGCATGGAATGTCAAAGACTCTATCAAAGTCTCAATTCTACGGGACTCTGAGCACCCTGACCGTGAGGGCCCAGAGGTTTTGTGGGTCAAGATCACACCCAGTCGATTGCCACGTGGTTACAGTTGCATTATCATCGATACAGCATACCACCCTCAACCACAAGTCAAAGATGAGCCCCTCCTTGACTAGTACATAATGGAGTAAGCAATTATCCCCCGAAGTGGAGGTGACTAGTGGTGGATATACCGAGACGCGAAGCGGCGAGGTAAATATCTGAAATATCTATCGCAAGGCACCAACTCTGAGGGGAATAATTGTTTTAGTACATGCCAAATCAGTCGAATAAATTCAGGTGAGAGTTGGCGAATCTTAAGTTTGAACCAAACTTATCAATTTGAAATTTTCAAACGCAAGTAAGAAAAGCCCGCGCCCACTTTAATCGTTGTACCTTTTTCTGAAATTTCGGGGCAAAACAACTTTCATCCTACTTGTGAATACATACATCCCAAATTTAGTGGCCCTTTTTGTGTTTAAAGGGAATTGTTGAATCGTTTAATTCGTGAATTTCCTCTTCCGAACGAAACGCCATTTTGGTAGCTTTCTCAAAACAGTAAATATCCTTGGATATTTACTGTTTCAGACTAATCAGAGCGCGCAAAAAAAGCTATTCGGCACTGATTCGGTATATACTAAAGAGTGATATCCCTGGCGCAGGTATAATTCTTGCTGGTGACTGTAACAGGGAAAATATTTCATCATTTATTAATCAGTTTCGCCTTACGCAAGTAGTTCATTTTCCAACAAGAGGGGATCGCACACTCTACAGTGTATTGATTAATCTGACAGAATACCACGAAAACCCTTCTCCATTCCCGCCATTTGGACTATCTAATCACTGCATGCACTGTTGGTCTGTTTCCCAAAATCAGATCAAAGGCCAACATTCCTGCAAACAGGGGGCGGTTACTACACATGTTGTGAACGCTGAGTCCAAACAGGCTTTTGGTCGCTATATCAGTATATGACAGGGCTTGACTGGTCATTCATCGACACAATTCATAGAAAGTGTCCAAGATCGGTATGTACACGTTAGTGCCCTGATTCACATAGGTTTGGATTCTATTCTTACCAAAAAGCAAATTAAGATCCATCGAAATGACGCACCATGCATTTTACCTAAACTCAAGTCACTTATAGCTGCTTATAGCGCTCCGTCAAAGAGCATATCACCATGACAACAAACTATCGTTCCACTACTACCAAAGTAATTAAACAAGGAAAGGAAACTCTGCAAATCCTCTTATTGTGACACTAAAGTCCACGGTTTGACCGAAAAAATCCTTTAATGTGGCGGTCGTAATGTAGTCGATTAGGGACGGACCAGTTGATCTCGTGGGGGGAGGGGAGTGGAAGAATTTTTAGAAAAAAAATTTGCAGAGCCCCCAAAAGGCATAAAAAAATTGCACACACAACATTGTAAAAAAAATTTGCAATATACATAACCAAGTCCATGACATAACTGTCTTCAAATTTACGCAGTATCCACAAAATTATTTGCACGGCACATGCCCAGGAAAAAAATTTGCAGACCAAATATAGCTCAGAAGTCATTCTTCCAATCCACTTACGCCAATATCCTTGGCGTACTCACAAAACCATCTGCGACACATGTTCAAGCCGTACCTGCGCATAATTCCATGATGGTTGTTGGAAACTTCCGAAATTTCAAAAAGTCTTTGGCCATTTTCGAAGATTTTTGAGAAAGTTCAGACAATTTCCAAACATTTCCGAATATCTCCTAATGTTAATTTTAGAAATCATAAGAAACCCTCTCGATTTTTATTAGGGACCCCGAAAGGTCCTCCAATCTTCGGATGTGCTCAAAAATTTTTAAGGCAATGCTCGAATGCTCGCGTAAACTTTTGATGCGTACTCGAATTGTATTTTATAATGTGTTCCAATGTTCGATTTGATGTAAGATAAAAATGCTCGGTCTCGAAGAAAAAAAAATAAGAAAATAGAGTGTTCGCCAAGGACCAATCGGGGGCTCTTTTACTATATTAGCAAAACGAAACGCAACAAATCCAAAATGCCAAGGACAAGTTACAGTCCTTATCGAGCTTATTTTTTTAAGTTTCAGATGAAAAGTAGAACCCTTTAATAATAATAATTTTTAAAAATAAAACCTTTCCTCGCCGTTCCTGTTACATTTTATAGACTTGAAGAGTGCAATGATGACGTAGCACGAGGCATATGACGTAGCACGAGGCATGAAGCAGAGGCAATCTTTTTTATCTCAAAAAATTCAATTCTGGTCACAATAGTCACATTGTTATAACTTTAATCAATGGATTATTCCCTTGAAATTGTTTGAAATAAAAATTTTATGACATTTTTTAACAGAAACGAAATTTTTAAACAAAAACCACACAACTCACTGCTGCTACGTCACAGGTTACCAGTCTTGGGCCTGCTCGGTCAAAATTTACATTCCAATCTTTTTTTGATTAAAAAGCATACTTCGACGTGGAAATTTTCTTTGGTTATTCGATTTTTGAGTTCATATAGATGACAACCGTTTTAATCTGGAATTTTGAAAAATAAGCTTGATAGGGACTTTAAGGAAAGGCTTACAATTTTTAGAGTTATCTAAAAAGGAATAGTCAGTACTCTACACTCTTTTTTTTATGCGGAAGGTAGAATTTTTCGACTGAGGCTGAACGTTCTTAAATATTTTCGGGATATCAACCTCAAATGTTCTTAAACATGTTCTTAAAATATCTTTACTGATTTTAATAATACATGTACCGTATGTGGTACATTTGTGTCAGTATAGTAGTAGTAGCTGGTACTGACTTTCTTGCCAGTTTGTTCCAAGAGATACCTGTAAGAACTGCGATTTGTTAAATGAAAAAACCATGTGATGCAAAATTGTTATCTGCGAGCTTTAGTAAAGAAGCCCACCGAAAAGCAAATTTTTAATAACAATGTATGAATTATTTGCAATGAGTTGTCATCATAAATAAATGTTCTTCACCTTTTCTCAGCCTCAGCATGTTCTTAACATGTTCTTATATTTTTGGCGATTTTCAGGCTCATCTCCTTTTAAAAAAGGTTTTTATAAAAAAAAGAGTGCATGTACCGCCATAAATACCTTCTTGTGTTTATGAGCCTTTCTGAATTAGAGATAAATCGGCTACAAAAAAAATTGACAGTGAATCGATCTTCATCATTATCCTTAGAAATTTTTATAATCAAGTAATCGTGTTTGACAAAAAGCACTAAGAGCTTGTGTTTGGTATGTGCGAAACAAGAAAATATATATGTTCATTTTTTTAAGTCAATCAAACTCAGTTTGAACCGAGAAGCTTGGAGTTATCGACGATAAAAATTTATAGGAACTTACCGGGAGAAAAGAGAAAAATAAGAGAATGTTCAAATTATCTGTGATTCCAGATATCGCTCGAAGATATAAAATAGAAATAAAACGAAAAACGAAACAAATTAATTTTGTTAAAAAAATTAACGCGAGATTCCAGCTACTGCTAATTGGAATTGGGACAACTTCTGGTTTAATGAACTAGGCATA
Source organism: Hydrozoanthus sils (assembly GCA_027575215.2). Classification (NCBI taxonomy): domain Eukaryota; kingdom Metazoa; phylum Cnidaria; class Anthozoa; order Zoantharia; family Hydrozoanthidae; genus Hydrozoanthus; species Hydrozoanthus sils. Next base: position 6,089 of record JAOBRD020577773.1, on the reverse strand, counting down.
AGGATCCAAATTGCGAAAATTTTGAATTACTCATAACTTTGCTGAATTCAAGTTTCAACAGGCTTGATTTAGCGCCAGCTTTGATTTACGACAAGGTTAAACTTGCGAGAGAATTGAGTCAATACGGGATTGAGCGAGCGCGTCAGCAGGCTAGAGCTAGCGCGAGATCTGAGTTACAGCAGGTTAGAGCTAGCGAGAACAGGCTAGAGCTAGCGCAAGATTTGAGTTACTGCAAGTTAGAGCTAGCGCCAGACTTGAGTTACAGTAGTTTAGAGCTAGCGCGAGATCGAAGTTACCGCAGGCTAGAGCTTGTGGGAGATCAAAGCTACACCAGGCTAGAGCTAGCGCGAGATCTGTGTTAAAGCAGGCTAGAGACAGCGAAAGTTTTGAGTTACAGCAGGTTAGAGCTAGGGCGAGATCGAAGTTACCGCAGGCTAAAGCTTGCGGGAGATCAAAGTTACACCAGGCTAAAGCTAGCGCGAGATCGAAGTTACCGTAGGCTAGAGCTTGTGGGAGATCAAAGCTACACCGGGCTAGAGCTAGCGCGAGATCTGTGTTACAGCAGGCTAGATCTAGCGCGAGCTCGAAGTTACAGCAGGCTTAAGCTAGCACGAGATCTGAGTTACAACAGGCTAGAGCTAGCGCGAGATCCGAGTTGCAATAGGCTAGAGCTAGCGCGAGATCCGAGTTACAGTAGGCTAGAGCTAGCGCGAGATCCGAGTTACAGTAGGCTAGAGCTAGCGCGAGATGTGTTACAGCAGGCTAGATCTAGCGCGAGATCGAAGTTACAGCAGGCTAGAGCTAGCGCGAGATCTGTGTTACAGCAGGCTAGAGCTAGCGCGAGATCTGTGTTACAGCAGGCTAGGTCTAGCGCGAGATCGAAGTTACAGCAGGCTAGAGCTAGCACGAGATCTGAGTTACAACAGGCTAGAGCTAGCGCGAGACCCGAGTTACAGTAGGCTAGAGCTAGCGCGAGATAGAAGTTACAGCAGGCTAGAGCTAGCGCGAGACTTGAATTACTGCAGGCTAGAGCTAGCGATTTGAGTTACTGCAGCACTCTAAAGCTAGCGCGAGATGACTTACAGAAGGCTAGAGATAGCGCGAGATTTGAGTTACTGCAGGCTAGAGCAAGCGCGAGATCCGAGTTACTGCAGGCTAGGGCCAGCGAAAGATGAGTTACTGCAGGCTAGGGCCAGCGCAAGACGAGTTACTGCAGGCTAGGGCCAGCGTGAGATCCGAGTTACTGCAGGCTAGGGCCAGCGTGAGATCCGAGTTACTGCAGGCTAGGGCCAGCGCGAGATTCGAGTTACTGCAGGCTAGGGCCAGCGTGAGATCCGAGTTACTGCAGGCTAGGGCCAGCGCAAGATGAGTTACTGCAGGCTAAGGCCAGCGCAAGATTTTAGTTACTGTAGGCTAGAGCTAGCGCAAGATATTCGACTTTTTTTTCCAAGGTTGAACTAGAGCCCGATTTTAATCACTACAGGCTTGAGCTAGCTAACGGGAGATTTGCGTTTCACCAAGCTCGAATTTGCGCAAGATTAGAGTTACTGCCGGCATTCGCGTTTCTACAGGCTTGAGCTTGCCGGTGCAAGATTAGAGTTTCTCAAAGTTTGAGCTATCGCGTGATTAGCGTTACTGCAGCCTTGAGCTGGCACAAGATTCGAGTTTCTTCAAGAATGAACTAACGCATGGCCGACCCGAGCAAGCGCGAGATTCAAATTTCCCAACGTGAATTAGCGCGTGAATAAATTTGCTGCAGCCTTGAACTAGCGCGAGTTCAGATTAATTGAGGCTTGAGTAAGCACGTGACTTGAGTTACTGCAGACTTGAGCTAGCGCGAGCTTTGAGATTCTCCAAGCTTTGGTTAGCGCAAAATTGACATGCAGGCATTAGCTAGTACGAGACGAGATGCAGGATTTAGGTAGCACGAGATTTGAGATGCAGGCTAAAACTAGCGCGAAATTTGAGCAAGCGGGTGGTTTGAGTTACCGCAAGCCTGAGCTAGCGCGTGTTTATAGTATGCAGGTTTGAGGTGTGCGAGATTTTTTTTTGTTACGGCAGGTTAGACCTAGCGCGTGATCTGAGTTACGACTCGCTTGAGCAACCGAGAGGTATGAGCTTGAACTAGCGCGATAGTTCGGTTACTGAAAATATGAGCTAGGGGACTAATTTCTCCAAGCCTGAACTTGCGCGTGATTAGAGTCGCGCAGCCTTGAGCAAGCACGAGTTCCACTTTATGGCAGGTTTTAAAGAAGCGTAATGCGAGCTTCTCCGGGTGTGAACTAGCACGAGGCTCGAGTAAAGACACACAGGCTTCGGCTAGTACCAGTCCCGTGTTACAGAAGGTTTGAATTTGCGCCGAACTCATTTATACAGCTGAATCGGCTGGAACAAGTCGACAAATAAAGACTTAGGTGTCTTGTTGCTCAAGGACATAACACAATGGTCTGACCGGGGCTCGAAGTTCAACCCAACGTAAATGAGTTGAACGCGGTAACCACTTGGCCACTGCGCCACCGATTGCATTAACAGTCCCACACATACGATTTGCATTTTACTTCTATATCCAGCTACCGCTTACCGTCAAACTGCAGCTGCATTTTATTTGTAATTAACCCAACCAATCAACCGTTTGACTATCTACAAACTTTATAAAATTATGTTTAGCATAGTATTTCGCATACTCAAGTTATCCTTAAATAAATGAATAAGCAGAAGATACAGTTGCAGTTATTGCAGTGTATCTTTAGGAAGCCATTGTCTCGGTGATGCTGCAGCACGCACATAAAGTCCAAACTCTTTATCCAGGGTCTCCTCGGACGCAATCGCCCACAGACAAGCAGCAAAATGGGTGCAGCTTGACAACCGAACATTGTTGAAAGTGTCCATAGCAGGTACATGTACGGCAACAAACACTGGATTCCTAGCCACACAAGTTGGGCAGGAGCAGAACACTTGCAGCTGGGTTCCAGTGTTTGCCTTGGTCTTATCGAATCTTACATGTACAAAGCTAACAATATCAGTGACAAGCGAGTTGTCTTCATTCTCACCAAGAAGCTCAACAACTGCAAAGGTTTTGTTGGACAACTGTTGAACCATAGACACTTCTTTCGCATAACACTTATCCTGTAGCAGTTTTAATGAGTCCTTCATCTCTTGAGGTATTGGGAGATGATCTTGCTTTTCTTTTGTCAGCGTGGGAATCGTTGCCGTTGCAACTGACAGCTGGTTGCGGCAAAGCTTGGCATGTTCACATACGTAGCCCTGTGGATGTTCCCCAAGTTCCTGCAGTGTCACACAGGGAGGAAAGTCGCATGAAAAAACTTTATATGAGGATTTACTGTTAGTTCGCGAGTCTCCTTCTGTGAGAGTTTCACACCTGACAAAACATCGGTGATCTGGTCCTGCTCGACTCTTTCTTACTGAGTAGATACTCTTTCCCATAAACGGTGGCAGCTGAAGAGAAACTGCCTGAGGCATGATGACTCCGCGAGCCGTCTGAGGTAAACTCTCATTAACAACGGTAGCCTTGCAGAACTTGCATGTCTTGGATCTACATCCAATGAGATTCTTGCAGTTCTGACAGGGCATTTTTCCTCTTCTGGTTGCACTTCCCGTGAGAAACCTTGGAACACGAGAAACCATTTAGCAACTGTTGTCAGTTTCAGAAAATCAACTAGAGTTTCTGGGATTAGTACAGTAAACACCTGCTTAAAAGAACGTGTTTTAGGGGTTCAGGCTGAACTTGTTCTATTTTATTGGGTGCTTTCTGCGAAATCTGCCTGAAAGTCTTCTTGAGGTGTTCTCAAAAATTGCTTCTTAAAATTATTAATACTGAACAAGACTATCAATACTCAACAGATGGAATAATTTTCTAGTACAACATTTTTATTATTGAATGGATAGAACTAATTTAAACATCATAGCAAATTAATACCACTTTGGGGGAGGAGTAACAGTTCTTATGATACACAACTAGAATTTCAGCAAAAGTCAAGCAAAATAAAAATGCACCAGCACTTATGTCATGTTATTTCCATCGTCATCTTCTTCTTCTTTTCCTTTGTTCAAACAGAAATTAATTGAATTCCTGATGACCCAATTACTACAGAAATTTTTCTCTCTTTTCCATCTTTTATAATATAGATTATAGCCAGTCTATAACTACAGCTTCCACCCAAGAAGAACGAAGTAAATTCAACTCCATGTGCTGCGGAAGCAAAAAATTATTGGGAGGGGGCACAGTGGAAATTGTTATAGTTCTTTAAAAAATTTGAAACACCTATTCAAACGTTGCTGTTGTTTGCTAGAGAATTATTGGGGGGGTGGGGTGGGGGGGGCAGTGACCCTCCCCTCCCCTCCCAGTTCCGCCACCCATGACTTCCTTGTACCAGCCACCTAATTTCTGAGGTTCCCTCGCCACTCAGCTCCCCTATTTTTTTTCTTTTTTTCTTATCTCATCCATTGTATGTTGTGGCAAATGGAAATAAATAAAATAAACAAAAATAAAATGTACTCTACAATAACTAATGACCAGTGGGACCCCAAATCCTATAGCTTTTTTACTTGGGCTACCTGTGGTAGGCCGAGTCTAGGTTTGTGTTTTCTATCTATCAATCTATCTATCTATAAGTCTATTGACGTTGTCAAAAGTGTGTAAGCCTGCGCTACTTGACGGTCCGTGGTGCGAAAAGACGTGATTCAATTTGCTGCCTAGCCACCAAGTCAGCGATCATAGAATTGATACTAATTGAAGAAACAAAAACTATTATCTATCGCATGAATAGAATTTTGAAATTTTACAACTAGTCACTAAGTGAAATTTCGAAATCAGTGGCGCTTTACTGATACGACACTTCCAAAGCTACTCAAGTTCACACAGAAAGGTTGTAAGTTTCAGAGCACGTTCTTTGTAAATAAATTTTCAAGATATGATATCAGTTTACATTTAATGTGATTTGAACCTTTTTTGGGTAAAAAAACTTAGTAATAGGAAAATCTTCGAGTCAATATATCTCTAAAACAGCATTGAGCAGATTGGAGAAAACAAAATAATGAATCAATGCTGAAGTGTTGAAAATGTCGGCATTCTTATCGAAGCGTGTTACACTAAAAGGTCAAGTTTTATGTCTCAAATTTCTGCTCTCTTAAATTCAGTTTTATGGTGCTCAAAACATAAGCAACTATGTATTATCGTAAGAATTTGGTAATTCTGATGAGTGTAAGCTTGTCAATGTAACTGTTTCTGCAACAGATAAATATTTTTTTACACATGTATTTTGAGATATGGAAGTCATGAACTGTCAAGAACAGATGAACACAATTTCTGAATCTATTTTTTGCACCAAAAAAAATTCTTTGGCAAATAAATTAAAATTTTGGTCGCTAATATGCCACTAAAGAGTAAACTTAACTAGGGGATATTATAAGAACCTCTTGAATTTGTATTTATAAAGTTCATGGATTGCCACGACAGTAGTCACTAAATTAAAATCACACTAAGTAACCCGAGTAAATGCCGTTAGGGGTCTAGTTTTCTTTTAATTTCAGGCTGAATGTGTTTTTATGTCTATGGTAAACTTTTAACCAAATTTTGGCCTGAGTGTTTTTAAACTGCTTATACTTTTATGCGGGTGTTTTCTTTATTATGAGTTGAATTTGTTCTTCACAAACTCACTGGGAACTAAACTACTATATTTCAAACCATTGCTAATGCCATTATAATAATTTATTGAGTTCCTCCACTAAACAAACTGTAACAAAAATTCAAGACAATTTTCTTCCATGGCTTTCAACCTCCATTAGGCCCTCATCACTTTTACCGAAGTTTATAGAGACTTTGAACACTACTCTTGGGTACTCGGCAAACCCAAAAGGTTTTAGAACTCAGTTATATTATTTAATAAGGTGCGAAAGCCTGATCATTTGCAGATGCCTTAGAGCAAAGACAGTACCTTCTCTTAAGTTATTTTAAGACCCTGAGGGAAGGTCTGGCTGCCCCCGCCCCCCCCGAACAACAGACTGGTACCTCAGGATTGGGAGGCAGAGGTCTTACCATTGGGCGAGCCCCTCCACTTCAGTAAAATCTG
>JAOBRD020577670.1:0-16082 GCA_027575215.2 Hydrozoanthus sils | reverse complement strand
GTGCTCAATACTAAATGTTAGTATAGCAAATTATACAAGTAAATTAAATCAAAGGTGACACGATTCTCTGTGAATCTGAGTTTTGCGCGTAGGCGAGGCAAAGCTCGTCTGACGAGCGCCTACGCGCAAAACTCAGAGTCACAGAGAATCGATGTGTCACCTTTGATTTAATTTACATGTATATATATAATATATATGTATAGCTTTATTGAAACCTTTTTTCTATTCGATGTACTACAAAACGTAAACGTGGTAAAAATTAATCAAATGGCTTGGAGTGAGCTCTGTTTCAGAATACAACATACAGATTCGAGTGAGACCTCACCACGGGAAATAGGGAAAAATCCAAGTCTCGCCGTTTCCTGCAGCATCAACAAAAGCTCCATAAACCCACACAATCGTGTGATTATTCCTCATTTCTAGTGGCATGCAAGGCCTCACGTGAATCTATATATTGTATTGGTGAACCTCTAGCAGTCAAAGGCTTTAGGGATGCCTTTTATGTACTCAAAACATGTGAGTGAACCTCTAGCAGTCAAAGGCTTTAGGGATGCCTTTTATGTACTCAAAACATGTGATGACAATGATCCTCAAATTTTTCCATATGAAAGTTTGCAACTTGGTTATAAGGTTAGAAAGAAGTTGCTCCACAAGTTGAACGCTCAGAAAAAGATCTGAGGCTCTGACGGCAATCGAACCGCAACCCTCTGATTACCGATCAGATGTTCTACCTAGTGAGCTGCAAAGATCTTTTCTATTCCCAGTTGACATACGTCTCGCAACTGCTCGCTCGATATGTCCAATAATTATATATGGTTCCATAGTCCACCAACGATTCCATATGGGCGTATTGGACATTTGCGAAGTTGCAGTTGCGAAGCACTTTTTTTAACTTTAAAATAACCATTAGTTGCAAACTTCTATGAGAATCATTTGAGGACTTAGTCCCATATAACTATTTGACATATCGAGTGAGACGCGTGTTCTGTCCAGTACAACCCAGTTTAAGGGGATGGAACATTTTAAGAATATTTGAGGCCAAATTCCCCAAAATATTTAAGAACATTCACACTTTTTCTCTAAAAATAGAGGTGATGCAAAAAGAGGCAAAGCTAAGCATTGTAAAAGAATAACATCCTAGGGAGTTGACAATAAAGAACATTTTTTTCATGACACTAACTTAGTTTCAGTTCATCGCCTCCAGATAAATACGGTACAACTCGTCAGGGTTTCGATTAAGACCATATCCAAAAAAAATAAAAATGATAGTTAACAATTATTCCAATTAGAGCACGCGTTGAATATGAGATGGTAAAAACAAGCGCGAATGTTTTAAAAATTGTTTCATTAAATTTCTTGAGCTTTCCGAACCACGTTCAATGACTCGAAAATGACATTCAAATTTTTTTTAGAACTGTTTTTCAGCTTTGCAACACTAAACAGTTTGTTTCCATATATGGCCAACTCGGTAAATGAGCTGATAACCGTGATTGATTGAACCAATCAGAGCGCTAGAATCGCAATGTTCGAGGCTGAAAATTTAATGATATTAAATATCATGCTTTACATATATGTTTAATGAATATGAATAAATAGAGGATATCATATGGCCGCACATCTTAAAGCTTATATAAGTATATCAAACATAAAGTTTGTTTGTTTTGCATCCAGTTTACAAGAAATGTGAGAATTGTTCTTTTGACATTTTGTAAATTATTTTTTCTTGTTTTCATTTTGTCGACACTTCACCTGTCAACAACAAGCAATCTATAACTAGAAAAATCAATCGAAATGGATCTGGAGTTAACTACAGGACTAAGCCAGTGTCACTCAACAAGACTTCGTGGAATCCTTCAGGCTAAATTTATAAAAATAAGTTATTGGCACTAATGTCTTTTCGTTATTATTTAGTTCCATAACCCTTTTATTAATTTGAACTTTCCTCGTATCTTTTGAAAACATTTGAAACTAATCATAGCTTTCTCCGACATTCGTTATGAGAACTACACAATGCAACCAGTAGCCACCATTCACTTGTCCAACAACGTCATTCGACATCGCAGAAAGGGTCATACGGTTGTCGAGCAAAGCTATTGTGGATATTGTCGAGTTGGGATAAAGCGTTATTCTATCCATCGTCGGTCAAAACTACAGGTATGTCAGGTTCACAAGCTAGAACAAATCTTTTTAAGGAAGCTTATTGTTCCCTCGTTAGGTTAATTCCATCTTTTATAACCTCCACTTTTTTCATACACGCGTGCACTCAAAATATAGCAGGCAAATCCATTTCAAAACACGTCAGTAACCAGATGAGAAGTGTAACTGAAGACTGTATACAAATATGAATATCGGTAATGAGGCCAAATTTTTGGTGCAGCTTGCAAATAGAAAAGGTTAAAGCAAAACATGTTTTGAACTTTTATTTTTAGTGACAAACTCCGCGCAAAGTGACAAAAAAGTACGCATTACAAGTTTTCTAGAGCCGCTGTTTCTGGTTGAAGTTGGTAATGGAAATACTAGTTGAGATTGACGGAGTGAGTTGCCAAACAACAAGACAACTTGACATGCGCTCGGCAAAACAGTAAGACTCGACAATGATTGACACTGAATTCTTACGCATACGATTCTTGACAAAGAATACTTAATTTCAGTAGTAAACGTAGTTTGAAGATAAATATTCGACACAAAACGTTACAAATATTTGTAAAGCACTATATTTCAGCTAGCCAAACCAGCCTTCTTCTGGTAATGAAGTACAAACGAATAGAGGAGAATAGTAAATGAAAGCAGAAGTAAATTTGAAAAATGATAAACAAAAACAAAAGTAAAAATTATTTATTTAGCCAGAAACTGCGTTGTTGATTCTTTTGTTGACTACACTTGAAAATTACTTTTTGTTGAAACTGAATTCCTTTTTTCGCAGACTCTAGGTACAATCTTCTAACACAATGGGTGGATCATTCTTTTTACTCTATGCGGCTCTTTTCGTATCTGTTGCTTTTGCTGGTGAGTAATATTGGATGTGTACTGCGCCTACACTCTTTTGTGTAGCCGCTGGTCCAGTGATACACAGTACTTCACAGTATTTGTTTTTTATAAGAATCTTTTTCATAAGAACACGAGGCTCAAAATTCCCAAAATTTAAGAACATTCTAAGAGCACACTGAGGCTGAAGAAAGTTTTATTTTAAATACTGCACAAGATAATATACCAATAGAGATAGACTTTTTCTCGGCTTATGTGCGTTGTGTGCGTACAGGCTTATTTTAATTTTTTTTTTTATTTTAACAAAGTCAGTTACACTACTGTAAGTACACCATACAAGTTGCAAAGTTCAAGTTACAAATTACATTTTCATTTCGGTTACAAATCAATACAAAATTAAAAGGAAATAAACAATAAACGAAAGGAAAAGGGAAAGGTGAGCCTTGAAATTAATGGTAAGTGTAGAGCTTAGTTGTGTTGTTGATCCAAGGAATAAGTTTATTCCATCTATCATTATACTGCATTAGATTCTTTGCCTTTTTTGCAATATATAAAATTTTAAATGTTTTTCGTTTAATATCCTTATATTTCTACCTTTCCGACCATGGTAGCGGCAAGTTCTATATATACGTAAAGCTTATGAATACGTAATAGCAAGTTTTGTAGTGGTGTTTGGCATAAATACCACTATTATTTGTTTATAATATAGTTTATAGCAACTGAAAAGGTCCAAACAAAATTTTTATAAACAAACCAGTGCCGCGCTAGCGGCAGCAGATGATGTAATGCCAAGTCACAGAGTCAGTTCACGAAACTTCATTGAGTTGAATGAATTATTTTGCTGACAATGAACGTTGCAAATCCTTGTTTTTGAAACTACTCTTTCATACCGACATTTTGTAAAAGAAGTTTGATCTTCGTTGACCGCCAAGTTTTTCATTTGGGCCAAATGCAAATTGCAAGATTTTATAAACTATATCATAATTGTGCTAACCGTTTGTTTCGTACGAATGAAAATAAAAAAAGAGTCTAACAATTATGTCTAAGAACATATGCAGTTCAAATGTTCAGATGTTTGTGAAAGAACATTTGAAGCTGAAATCAAAATATTTAAGAACACTTAGCCTTAGCTCAAAGTAAGACGCTCTTACTAAAAACAAAATGAGGTTAGATGAATCGTTTCGTAGTTATTTATGCAGGAATAAAACCATGCGTACAGCTTTTCTGAAATTGCCAATACATTTGGTTCACCGTGTGTTTCTTTTTGTTGCCGATTTTCTAGGTCATGGAAAGGGACACCCGTGGGGTTTCCTGCAATCAGTAAGTGGAGGTATGGAAGTTGTACTCTTTAATACCATTTGATTCTTCGACGTTCCAGAGTTTAGATCAAACTGAAATATCTGAGTTTTTTTAGAAAGTTAAATTACGAACTTTGAGAACAGAAAACAGTTCACTGATGACTAACTAAGAAGTTTATTGATATTTTATTTTAAACAGCTTGCAATATTCTTCGTTCCTTTGAAAATTTTACTGCTCGTTTCATAAGTATACTCAATGTTCTTGGTGAAAAAAAAAAAAACCTTAAAAAGCAGCAGGTTTAGCATAGCAAAAGGAGCAAAATGCCCGGGCTGGCTCGCCGTTCATAGACGAATTCTGAGAAAAAAAGCAAACACTGATTCAGTCTGTGTTTGAAACTCTCTAACTTCCACACGTTTAAACATACCATCGAGGCTATACTTTTTGCCACATGGCATAAGCTCAAAGAAAGCCACATTTAATGACAGAAACTCCCTTGCACTAAAAACACTGTCTATGTCAAATTTGAAATCTACGTATTTTCATGTGTTTATTCATGAGCAACTACTTTTATATTGTTCGGGCGCATAGGAATTGTGGGTAAAAGGGTTTGCAGCGATCCTGCTTTTCAGTGTACTTTGAAAATCCAATCTTTTAAAATGCGCGTTGTCAATGTTAAAACATGTCCATGTACGTTGGGTATCCGCAGTTAATTTGATAGATAGTTGCTTTAACCGGGTTTACAAATGTTGTGAAGCTAAACCAACTTTATTTTATAAACTCTAATTTTGAAAGCATAAAATAATCGTAAACCTGCATGCAATACATATGCTTTTCAAAATTATAAACTGTATTAAATAAATGTTATTAACTAACCTAAATTTAAAAAATACCTGTTTCCTTTAACACCCAGTACTGGGACCCTCTGAGTGGAAAGACGAGTACGAGTTTTGTGGGAAAAACAAACAATCGCCAATTAACATCAATACACAAGATGTAAAGACGAAGTCTTCGCTTTGCAAATTGGAACTTACTTTTACGAAAGAAATTGTTAGTTCACCAACTCGTGTGGAGGGGACACTCGTAAACAACGGTCATGCGCCAACCCTTACAATCGATCAATCAAAGGGCACCGCTCGAGTCACAGGCGGACCGCTAGAGGAAGCGACCTACGATTTGGCACAGTTTCACTTTCACTTCGGATGCGATCAGGAGCAGGGTTCTGAACACACCGTTAATAATAATAAAGAAGCAGGAGAGGTATAAATAGAGTCTTGTCGAAGCAAATGCTTACCACCCGAAGTGTATATTTCCGTTCAGTTAAGCTCTCTGAGGTTTGTCAGTAACTCGCACAGAATTCGTCTTCGTAATCTTCTCCCGCATTACGTATGCTCTTAAATAAAGGTCATATTAAACGATCGTTGCTTTGTGGTGTGTTCATATTCAGAGCTGGGCGAATTAGTTGGGGATTTATCAGTGGGAGTTATGGTTGTTTGTCTCGCTCTCCCGCAGGCCGATCCCCACAAACCTTCTTAAAATTCCCACAAATCCCCAACTAATCGCCCAGCTCTGAATATGAACACGCCACAAAGCAATGATCGTTTACTGTGAGCATATATAATGCGGGAAAAGATTATGAGGACGAATTCTGTGCGATTTACCGGCAAACCTCAAGAACAGAAACACACACTTCGGGTGGTAAGCCTATGGTCAAAGGTAGTCGCAACTAGTTTAGCTGAGAGTGCTTCCAAATCAAACTCACCCACAAAACCTACGTGATGTTTGATGAATAAAATTTTCCCCTTATTACGTCGTTCACCTAAAATTGCGCAGTGCATTCTGGTAGCTGTAGGTAAACCCACGAAAATTTGTTTTTATATGTTCTACGACGATCACACAGCTTTCTGTTATTTTTCCTCAATATCTTGCCCGAGGTTTCGAAAAAATTATGGAAAAAACGCCAGAAGCTACAGAAAAGTACATCCTCGGTTCTTTGTTTTTTTACTTTTCTTTCCCAAGAACCAGTGCGCGCTGAGAGCAAGGGTTTTTAAAAACGCTAAAGATGAGATATATGACGGCATGCGGAAAACGGTGCTTATTTCCGACGATTCTTTGAATCCCCCTGGACAGGACACTAATCTATCGCAGGTTAGCTCCCAGCAGAGCTGGTACTCATTTATACAGCTGAGTCGACTGGAACAAAGTCAGGTAAGGTGTCTTGTTCAAGGACACAACACAGTGGTCTGACAGGGACTCGAACTCGCGACCCTAGGATTACGAGTTGAACACGCTAACCGCTCGGCCACTGCGCAGGCGTATTGCGAGCATATACCTAAAGATGACGACGTAAAAAGTACTAAAAATATTTCTGGCAAAAGTCATTTTCTTGACGTACTTTTTACTAGGCGCTTTATAACTTAAAGTGGATTTTCATTTCTGTTCATTGATTTTTTCCAGTTACATCTGGTGTTCTACAACACAAATTACAAGTCATTGGGTGAAGCTGCAGATGAACAGGACGGCTTGGCTGTGATTGGTGTATTTTTCGAGGTGAGAGCTTCAGTTATCAAGTAAATGCGACCGCTAAATTTGCAGATTTTTATTGAATCGTTTTTTATCATTTCTACTATGTAGGTGAAAGACACAAATGCTGAAACTACTGTGTCTCTCAAACAGCTGCTGAAAGGGAAAATACCTAAAATAACGGAACAAGGTAGGACATATTACTTTTCGTGTATCATTAGCTCACACGGCCAACTCTCTTTAATCGTTGGTGAGCGAGTCGTTGGGCAAAATGAGGCCCCAGGGGAATGGCGAGAGGGGGGGAGGGATAAGGAGATCTCTTTTCCCCCTCCCTCTCCCCGTTCTCCTCGCGGCTCGCTTCGCTTGCCGACTTGTTCGCCAACGCTTCAGGAGAGCTGGCTTGCTGGCTAATGTATCTGGTGAAGTTCATTCTCGAGCACCAATCGACGAAAGATATATAAATATATATAATTAGGTGGATTCTTAAGTCTATGCAGCCCACTGGTCGGTACATGTCTCCGACCTCCCTAGTTCTCAATGAATGATAACGTTTTACTCCAATTTACTATTTACTACCATGGGCAAAGCACTAATGTATTCGAGAATTAGACTACGAGATGAAGTTTTCCATGAGTGAATAGCCAACGGGACGCGAAGTGACAAGTTGACTACCAGATTCATAGAAAATAACAACGAGTATTCTAATTGTTTTAACAGAAACCAACGGGCTAGTATGCTTCCTTCGAATCTAAACCAACATTAATTGACTTGTTTTAGTAATGATGAACCTTGAGTTCAAGGGGAAAAAGCTTTTTGTCACAAATAAAACGTGTTATGGTTGCAATGCCAGTATCCACTCTGGCTAAATGTCAAAGCAGTGAACGACAGGGGGTCTGGCACTGTAACCGTATAGTACGTCACATTTCAAAATGGCGGCTTCCGGGAATTTCAAACATTGGAAATGGTCAAAACAAATTGCTTTGCGTTAATAATACCCACATAATACTTCTCATAATTATGAATTTGATCTGCTGATATGGACATAACTTAACAAAAGTTGTAATTGAGTCAAGGAATGTTGTACAACCGAAGATCCCATTGTGTAAATTGAGTATATTTTTCTTTGTATTCGTTATTCATATAACTTCATTCATCTCCCAATGCAAGGCTCCAGTCAGAGCATAAAAAAAGAAGATGGCGTTAAAATCAAAGGCCTTATTCCCGAGTCCGCCTGGGACGAGTTTGAATACTGGACTTACAAAGGATCCCTCACAACCCCGCCCTGCTACCAGTCCGTGCAATGGATCGTGATGAAAAACAAACAGATTTCCATTTCAGACAGCGATGTAAGTCTATCTTCTCTACATGGTAAAGTAGAGTTTCTATTTATTTTCAAAGGAAAATAACATTTTTGTAGGCTAACACTTGCTCGTTCATTTTTGGTGCCTTTTACTCTCAGCATTTTGATAACAATAACAACACTGGTAATGAAATTAAAGTTTTAGGGGCATTATGAAAGCTCAATGATCCAGATTACAGTATGAAAATATACGCATATTTTCAGAACTGTAGTTACTGCGACTACTGACTGAGAGTAGATCCCAGTTAATTTCTGTTGCAACATTTTTCTGACTGATATTAAACTTGATGCAGTTCTGAGGAACAAAATTTTGTCAGTTTGGAAATACGTAACTGTTATGCACAAGTAAAATTACGTTTTGCAAGCTGCGGAACAGAAAAAAAAAACTATTTTACCGGCATATTTGTTTGCGTTTTCTTCATGCAGAAGCTCTTAGCGACAAATATTGCAAAAATAAAATTAAGAAAAAATTGACAAACTATACACCTCAGTTTAAAGGGATCCTCAGCTGTCTAACATTCTTGGTTAAATTTGGTACTCCTCTGGATAAATCTAACGCAAAAGCAACTTAGTTTGATCATTATCGCGGTTTAAATTACCCGCACACCGTCATTTTGATATGTAACGTGTTTCGTTTACAGTGCCAGTCTCCACTCTCGATGAATACAATAGCAATGAACGAAAGGGGTCTGGCACTGCAACCGAATTACGTCACATTTCAAAATGGCGGCCTGCGGGAAATTCAAATCGTGGAAACGATCAAACTTAATTACTTGGCGTTACATTTATGTGCAGAATTGTCAAATTTGGGCTGCTGATATATAGATGATATTACATGGCCGCACGGAGATACGAATTTTATCTTCGAGTGTTGAAAAAATATCTCACGAGTGAGCGCAGCGTTTCTCTCAATCATCAACGAAATAGACAAGTTGTTTCAACGGCAGGAAAAGCTTTACGTCAATCACACGTGATGATATAGAAATCGTGCGTTCTGATTGGCTGTTTTTGAAATCACCACGTGTGATTGATATGGGTGGCTGATACGCTTTCTATTTCACCGATCTACTATGTAAATATTTAACTAAGTATGTGATAAAAGCACAGATTTAACAAAAGAATGTTTTGAGACTAAGAACGTTTTACGTCTACAACCATGGATTCCATTAAAAGTTACCTGCGTGACAGCGAATGCGCGCATGTACGAAAGGACTCACAAGCTATCAGAAACAGACTCGGTAGTGGGCTGTTTCAAAAAGAAAGTGTTGCCTTTTTTAGCTATGGTACTCCGCCTCCCGCCACAGGAGCTCAGTTATTCGCTTACCAAATGAAATTCGGTGTTTGTATGGATAGTCATAGTCAGAGTATTCTAAAAACCGAAGTTTTTTCGACTCTGACTACCCTGTCGTAAAACTAAACTTTAAAGTTGTCGACTGATAGACTATCTGCGAGTTTGAGCTTTAGGAGGGAAAATTAAAGCCTAAAGAACTGTCGTTGACAGTTCTTGAGACAGTTAAAAGCAAAAAAAGTAATCAAACTTGAACATCGTCTGGTTACTAAAACATTTTTACTGATATCTTTCTAGCTCAAAGAGTTCAGAAAACTCAAATTCAAATCACATGACTCCAGTATCAAAGAACCAATGTGCAACAACTATCGCCCGACCCAGCCCCTAAACGGACGCACAGTAGTGACGCCTGGTGGTGATGGGTTTTAGCTGCTATGACGCTGAATTTTTGACAGTAACGAATTAGTTACATTGTTTAGAGCAATGTACATCACTAGTGTTTTGTAGCTGTAGACGAAGGGAATATAATTTGACTAGATTTGGAACTAAAGTACAATACATTGAAAATTTCCAGTTTTTTTTCTTTCCATTCCTTTTCTTGGAACCCTTACTGATTATAATGAATCGATGTTGCTATTGTAGTCTTACTGGTAACGAAGAACAGTTGAGTCCTCAATAACACAGATTAGTATATACCTGCTCGGCTGCGCGCAATTTGGTTGGTTTAAAAAAATTCATGTGAGACGATGTTTACCTCCGAAGTAGTAAATATAAACGCCGAAAC
This sequence comes from Hydrozoanthus sils, assembly GCA_027575215.2. NCBI lineage: Eukaryota > Metazoa > Cnidaria > Anthozoa > Zoantharia > Hydrozoanthidae > Hydrozoanthus > Hydrozoanthus sils. The sequence continues at coordinate 5,846 of JAOBRD020577670.1, read as the reverse complement.
TAAATGGCGAACCAAAGTAGTCGCTTCGCGTCCGTTTCGGATCACGATGTCAAAAAAAATTACAGAAAATGCCATTCTCAAAACACCAAGAAAGTAATAAAACTTGGAGTATGAGTCAAGGTTATTCTAAAAGATTTATTTTTTCATTTATTGTTGTAAACTAAGTTGCTCGTGCATGCATTTCGTTGCGCTCTATGATTCAACGATAATTAAAGTCTTTTTCCCTTAAAAATCTTCCTTTTGTCGTGAAAAGAATTTTCTATAGATCAGTTGCCTCGCGTATATATTTTAATTCAACACTTATTCTACTTCAATTTCGGTGGATATTGGTTTAATGATTATCTAATATCTTAATGATATGATGCTAACTGGAATTATTGCTAAATATCAGAAACATGATTACGGCATCTAGCAAACAGTATCTTGGGTGCAATTCAATTTAAAACAAGTATATCCGACTCCCTTTGTAACGATTCTGCTTTATTGCAGTAAAAAAATTAAAGGTTTTTTTGGTCTTGATTTTTTTTCCCCCCAAAGGCTTTTTCGAGACATGTCAACAATTAATAAGTTAATTTCGCACAACTTTTCCTTGCTCGGAATTGTCCTCGAGTGTTGACTACAGCAACTAGTATTTTTTCATTTCCTCCGATAAATTTCTTTTTGATATCTTCGACTAGGTTTGAGCCGTATGCGCTGAGATATTCTTTTCTGATAAGGTAGAGGTCCGACTGCAACACAAGAGAACAATAGTTTTGTTTCGTTTTAACGTCCGACACCATTCGAATCGTAGTTAAAAACTATGTTCGAATTGACGTCCTCTTCAGTGGCGGAAAAAATGCTATGAACAACTAACGTGGTCCGTCTATGTAAAGTACAAGGTTCTTTGACAGCTAAAGAGCCTGGACGGTCAACAAGCAGGCTGGCTCAATCGTAGTGAAAACCCGAGAGGCGTTTTTTTTAATCAGGAGTCGCATAGAAACTAGCAACGGGCTAGTTACATGTACTAAGTATGGTCAAGTTAAGGGTAATGAAATTACGGTTTTCTATATTGACTATTAACTTCAAAATTAACTTCTAAACTTGTCTTAAAATCCCAAAGCTCTTTAAAACTAACAATGTATCACCCTAAAACTTCAAATTTAAAACCATCCAAAAATTCTGAAAATAATCAAGATGCTTCCTTATTATTCAGTCTATGAACGCGTTGGAGGATTTTCAACATTTCGACGTATGGACGGTGATATAATCAAAAGTACCCCTAAAAGTCTTTCGACCGTAATAAACCCCTTCCCCCTCTCATTAGCTAGTTAACCAACTGAGTACCATCTGACACCAACAAATCCAGAACACTTACATCTGACCTGGAAATCACAATTTGTCGAATTCTGTCTGCATTTGCATCGCCTTCCAGCTCTCTTCGCAGTTGCTGGGCAAAATATTGTGTGTGGTTTGCGATACAGGACACTGGAAGATAAAATGATAACAGTCCTAATTATAATGGCAGCAATTGTAATGATGAATAACAAATAATAAAACAGAGTAAATAATAGTTAAAAATAAGCAAACTATATGACTGTTATTGTTACTACCAGTAGTATTAGAGCATCGTCAATACTAATCTTGTTATTTTCTTAATTATCTTAGTTATCACTGACGTTATTATTGATATTCTTCTTGTTAGTATAGGTAATCGCATGGTGCCGAGTAAAATTAAGGATTAATTTCAAGAGTGTTTTCAACTTTTTCCAAAATTGTCCATGTCTCTTCGCGACGAAAACACAAGTGATATTAATCCTTAATTTTACGAGGAACCAAGCGATTACATGTTTATGACATCGAGAGCAAAGTTCTTCATTCTCCACGGTACCCCACGAGACTCATTTATCCCAAGTTTCTTCGAAAATTGCTGGAGATGTAAGCAAAGAAAATCTTTGGAGGCTCTGAAAATGTTCGGAAATCTTCGGGAGAGGTTTGAAATCGTTTCTAAGGCAAATTTATGTTTTTGAAAAAAATTCGGAAAATCTTTGGAGGTGTTCAGAAACGTTCAAAGATGTTTCTAAGCAATTTTGAGCCTTTTTAAAATTTTTGGAAAATCTTCGGAAATTTTCGGAAGCTAGCTCCAAATGATTTTTTAAGATTAAGTTTTCAAAAGTGATGTATGGAAGTGACAAGTTTGATTTATTTCAATGTGCAGTTATTTTCATCATCACCATTATCGTCATTGTCGTTTTTGTCATCGTTACCGTTATCATCATCGTTATCATCAAAGTGAAGATTATAACAATGATAATGGTCATGATAAATACAAAGGTAGCAGTAGTGAAAGTGATAACAGCAGTTATAACATAGAGGGCAATATTACTTCGAGCTGAATGGATAGCAGCGGGGGCATTTTTTCTTAATTCAGGTCAAAATTACTTAGCGCTGATTGGCCGCTGGTACTTTTCCTGAAATTCCTGGAAAACTCCTGGAACTTTGAAATTTTCTTCCAGGGCACTGGAAAACTCCTGGAAAAACAGTTAATTTCCTTGTACTCGTAGAATGCTTCTGGAATTTTGAAATTTCCTTCAAGGGCCCCGGAATACTCCTGGAAAAACAGTTAATTTCCCTGTACTCCTGGAATGCTCAATTTTGAAATTTCCTTCCGGGGCCCTGGAAAACTTCTGGTAAAACAGTTTATTTCCCTGTACTCCTGGAATGCTCAATTTTGAAATTTCCTTCCGGGGCCCTGGAAAACTTCTGGTAAAACAGTTAATTTGCCTGTACTCCTGGAATTTTCTGGAAAATATTTCAATTCTTTAACAAACAAACCAAACAACCTTAGTACTGTTCAAAAGCGTCCTGCTCGCAATTGTACATATTTATTTCAACTAATTTTAAGGAAATTTTTCTTGGGATTTGGGTCAGTTTTTGTCATCTTGCACTTCGAAGGCTGAAGAACCTGGCGATTCTTTTGGCGGCGTGGTTGCTCAAGTTAAAGTTGATATTGTTTTGTTTGTCGCCGAGAGAAAATTAGGGGTTGTGTACTGGAAAAAATATTTTGCTATTCCTGGAATTTTGTTTCATCAATTCGTACGAGCCATGTTTCTTTTCCAGTGTCATTAATCGCGTCATTTCAAAACCTATTGATCGGCTAACACTTACCATATGTCTTCAGTGCATCACAAGCGTGCTCAGATAGTACTCCAACTTTCTCAATATAATTCACTACACTGCAACAAGTAAAAGAGCAGAATGCCGCAAGGTCAGCTCTTAGTTGAGCCTTGCCAACAGGCTCGCACAAGAAAGCCAAAACGTCACCACTTTGTTTAAGTTGTTCAGCTCGCTTATTTGCCCCCAACTGGTCTGCTTTGACTGGATCCCAGGGCCTCTCTACCAGCACTAAAGATTGTAAAACCCGGTTGAGGTCCTCATCATCTCCAAAACGTTGCTTAACGTCACGAAGCAATCCACTGGAACTAAAATCTTGAAAGAGGGAAACGTTTCTTAATAAAAAGTACATACAATTTTTAACTATAAGCATTAATCTGAAAAACTGGCCTTGACCAAAAGGCAGGTAAAGTGTCTCTCTCGGTTCATTCTAGAACAAAAGGTCATGTAAATTGTGAATAACCTTTTCTGTATAAGTCCTTAAGTTGGCGAAGTTGCTTCCCATCTTTCAGTGCAAGTAGCTCTGCTATGAGGCCGTACTTGGCTTGTTTGATAGCTCTGCTCAGTTCTGATGCATCGTAAGAAACGGGAGTGTAGAGCAGGGCTAAAATTCCATCTTTCATTGATCCACTTATTTCTTTTATCACGACATTTCTGAAATCCTATAAAAAGTATTAAACTTCTTAAAGACTATACCATAGAATAACATTGCACAGTATAGAATGACATAGCACAATATATGATAGAAAAGTCCAGTATAGTATGGCATTACATAACATAACATGGGATTAAACAGCTAGTTATAACATGAAGTGGCATAACAACCTAGGATGGAACAGTGCAGTATAGCATGGCATAGTATAACATTATAAAATAGGATAAAACAGCTAGTTATAGCATGGCATAGCACTACAGGACATAGGATAGAACAGTACAGGATAGTACATTATAACATAGGATAGAACAGTCAAGTATAGCATGGCACAGCATATCATAACATAAGATAAAACAGCTAGTTATAGCATGACACAGCATAACAAAACATAGGATAGAACAGTCCAGCAAAGCATGGCGAAGTACAACATAACATATGATAGATAAGTCCAGTATAGCTTGGCATAACATAACATAATAATGGGATTAAACAGCTAAGTATAACATGACATGGCATAACATAACAGGATAAAAGGCATAGCACTACAGGACATACGATATAACAGCACAGTATAGTATGGGATAATACAATATAACATAGGATAGAACAGTCAAGTATAGCATGGCATAGCATATATCATAACATAGGATAAAACAGCTAGTTATAGCATGGCATAGCACTACAGGACATGGGATAGAACAACATAGTAAAGCATGGCATAGATGTTAATTTTAGTAGATGTTTTTAAAATAAAAGTTAAGTTTATTACGGCATACTGCATAGCATAGCACAGCGTTGTCACTCTCGCACTAGACCACAGATGCTAGTTCTCTGATATTAACAAGAGGACGGATATTCATCATAGTACTAGTCTCATTTTGACTAATGGGGGACCTGTGAGTAGTGTATGGGAAACCTTACCTCGTTGTACGAAGTTTTGTAGTGTTTCAAAATAGCCTGTCTCTCCTTATTGTTATATCGAACAAGAGTGTTTATGATTGTGTCTTCGTTAGTACCCAGCCCTAACACGGCCCGATGTAGAGCCTCGGCCTCAGCTCTCCATAGACTTACTCCTTTCAATTGTAGTCCCTTGAAATAATAGAGCAAAAAGTGTCAACCGGTGAAAGGTATTTTCTTAGGCCATTTGAAAAAATATTCCGGCTTATCATCAGCGTGTGCACTGATTTTGCGAGCGCAATGACTTTTTTTTTATTTTTCAATTAATAAAGGAAATATACGATGAAAACGAATTTTTAACAAACAATTTCATGAATTTTTATTAGAGCTTTTCCATCATTTTACCTTGCCGAGTCTCAATTATTCAGTTTTACTGAGGAAAATCACTGAAGTGGTCAAAACGTCTTAAAGACAAACATCTTTAAGCAGAGTCAACTGTCCTTACGAGTTTTTAAAGTTTTACTATGCCTGCTTACAACAACAGTATTTTTGATATGACAAAAAAAGTCGAGAAGTTTTTTCCCTGTTGCGAAACAATAGACAGAGTGAGAAACAGCCGGCCGGCCGGCGCCATATTGCAACACTTGCGTCCCAGTATGTGGCGTCATGTCAGTGACCAAGCAAGTTAGAGTTTTGAATTCTAGAACATGTAAGACATGAAAAATATCATGCTTGTCAAAGTGTACATTGAAAATATACACGATTAAAAGATTGTATCGTAGTATGGACCGTAATAGAATCAAGTTTGGTAACTAATGGTGTAGATTTACTCCCAAACTGACTCGGTTGTTCATAAAAGCATTAAAGCTAAAAAAAATTGGGGGAAAATTTTGATGATAATTAACAACTATCTCCAGAAGGGGAGGTGAATAGTGAGTAATTATTCACTGAAGTGGAGGTGAATATACTTGGCTTTCACCGACACTGAAGTGAGTAATTACGTTAGCATATACCCAACCAGCGAATCAGTGAGAAATATCCTTTATTCGAAAAAAAGATGAATCAATAAAAAAATTAGTTTTTTACCAAGCTACTGCGCGCATATTGCAAGACGCGCGAGACTGAGGCCAAGAACGAGATCAAC
>JAOBRD020577567.1:0-16083 GCA_027575215.2 Hydrozoanthus sils | reverse complement strand
AGACAAGATCAGAGGAGAGAAAGAACTGCGAGATAAGGAAGGACAATGGATATATATGCTGGATACTTTAGAACCGCCTGGTCTAAATGAGAATGATGGTTTTTATATATTTATATATATGTGTTTCTTTTGAATGTCAATGTACGTAATAGATAAAATGGTCGACAATTAAGTAAGCTAATGTTTAGCTCTGGTGCTCAAAATTTAAAACTTTGAAACAATGAACTGCTACCAATTGTCAACTATTAATTAAAAGATAATCTTTAGAGCACAAGAAAATCGCTGGTAACATGAAATTAAAAACCGGGCCTGACTATCTCACTACACACCTGATATTTATAGTTAATCAACATTTACTGGCAGTAATAACTAAAATTATACTTTCCTGAGCCTTAATTAGTTTATTATTAAATATAAGCAAGTGAGGCATAGACCTCGACTGAGGTCTATCCAAAACAAGATCGACGCTCTAGCTAGAAGCGTATACTCGTGCCTTTGGGGAAAAAATGTTCAGGCTTTAATTTCGATATTACGGAGTTTGGAAATTATGTACCTGAAATTAAATGACTTCCGAGTTGTTTTAGTAATCAATGAAAACTTACAGTAACATATTTGTATATGTAATAGCATGTTTTGTAGTGGCATTTGGCATAAATACCACGAGTGATGTTTTCAAAATTGTTAAACAAAATTTCACGAGCGCAGCGAGTGAAATTCGGGACAATTTTGAAAACATAACGAGTGGTATTTTATGCCAAATACCACTACAAAACATGCTATTACATATACAAATATGTTACTGTAAGTTTTCATTGATTACTATTGGGAATTCGAACCCCTGAAACTTTGCTAAGTTCGGTAACCGCGATATGCTGCTCCAAGTAATAGTTTTCAAAAAAATGTCAAAAAATCCAATGTTCACAACTTTGATTTCTAAATGCTTCAAAATACACTAGAAAGACTAGAAAACATTTGTAAAGCTAATTATTTGATGTGAGCTAACTGATTTGGTTCGAATTACAGCCCGATTTTAGGTCAATTTTTGGAGCGATTTTATGGTCCTTCGGGCCTCGATAAGAAAAAGTCGTCTCGCGAAAAAAAAATTTGACTGATCGAAGTTAAAATTATATTTTTATGAATAGTGCCCCTAAGCCTTCATTTTGGTGTGGTTTTTGAAAAATCGAATTTTCTCGAGTTGCGCGCCGTAGTCGATCCTACCGCAAAGTCGCTCTTAATTAGCTTGCCGGAGGCAGGAAGCTTTGCGAATCTCTATGTACATTTTTCTTAATGTAACCACTTACGAAGACGGGCAAGATATTTGTTACCTGCTTGGACAAACTCTTTATGTTCGTGATTATCTGCAAAATGGCCATTAATGAAGATAGGAAAAGAAACACATCAAATGGGTAAATAAAAGATGATTGACCAAATGAAATTGATCTTTTTCACGCAAAAATATATTAAACGTATCAAGAAACTGTGGCCATCGCCAAATTCAGCGCATCCGTATTAGCAAAAATGCAAAATTTCATAAACAATTCCCTAAAACTAATGCAGATATGAAGTTTTGAAACTTGATCTTCTGCCCATATTATTACAGAGAAATGTATGGGAAAAACATGGAAACGAGGCTGGACGGGCATCGATGCCCGTCCATCTTACTTTTCATTGCAAAATTATCCATTTTCAAACCTTTATATCTCCGTCAATTTGCGGCCAATCTTGATGAGACTTTGTAGCTTTACTAATATTAATGTGCTAAGATTGACTCTGGACTTGTTTTCCCGATAAACTGAATTTGTTTCTATGTCATGCTAGCGTGATAAAGGTTTATAAGTTCAGTCCAGAACATCCAATTTCATTAGCAAACAATTTAAAACTAATAAAACGTTTGTCAATTTTGTCAGCCGCTGAATGAACTGGTATACTTACGTCGAGATCGAATATTATTTTTATCCTAATCCTGTTCTTAACCGAGATTTAAGAGTCACGATGTAGTAAAGATGATTTTGAGCCCAAAGTGCTTATGACCTGCGGCAGTATTGCTTGCCATGTGTGGGGTGGCCCCATTAAACAGCTGAGGGTCACCACGTGCTTTCGCCGAAGGTTTTGGAGAGTTTTCATAGAGCTGGAGGTCTGTTCAAGGAGGTTTTTTTTATTTCTGGAAGTTTTCATCAAGGTAGCGAATGTTCCAGTGATGTTTCAAGGGGCAGACAATGCTCTTTTATGAGTTTTTCATTGTTACTGCGTGCTCAGTCGCCGTCAGTCATGCAATGGCGCTCGCAAACAGTTGATAGAATCCCTGAAGAAGGAGACAGAATGTTCTTGAATGCTTTGGACAATCAAATTATTCCAGATAGCTTAATTATCTACCCTATAATGGTCCGTTGGATGCGAAGTCTGCCCTCGAATCAAACGGTTCACGAGTTTCAAGTTCAAGCCAAGCACGAACTCAAAAGCGCCTATAGGCCACTTTAGAAACGAGTGGCAGCTTGGATCGAGTGTTGTTTTGCAAAGGCTTCTGGGATCGTTACAGGGGACGCGAGAAGGCTATCTATAGATAAAAGAACATGGAGGAAAGTCATTTATTAAATCGACAAAGAATTTATTTGGCAGAAGACGATATTCCAGATGCAAAACCTGAAAAAGATGAAGCATGCTGTATATATTAAAGCCAGTGTAGAACTCGATGTCTTCATCAATGTTTTTGTACCTTTCACTGATATCAAAACGTCGAACAACATCTTTTTTAACTCGTTCGAGTCTTTTGATTTCCTGCTTAGCCGCTTCCAACTCCTTTCGAAGCTTTGAGTTTTCTTTTTTTAGTTCCAACAGCTCCGTCTCAATTCCTGTCTGAAGCCAAAAACCTGTTTCATGTTTTAGCATTCTTCGATATCTCTCAACTCAGTCGGCTCGCTGCAAGTGAATTTCTGAAGTTGTCGCCATCTTGAGGATGCGTTTTTCTTACGATAACTTTCGATTTCTAAGTCAACTTTCCGGGAATTTTTTTCTGACTGGAACTGACCACAGAAATATCGAGGGAAAATGAATTCTGCTCCACTTCTGGCTTCCTTCTAAATTTACGAGCATGCCTGGCTGTACTTAAACCCAAAACGAAACCAGCAAAACGACAACGGCAAAATCAAACGAGCAAAATGAAAACCGCCAGCATGTTTTGCTCATGACATTGCGTCTTTGCTAGTAATTTCGCTCGTTACGGCAGGTTTGCTCGTTTTGCTCGACCGTTACGACCGTTTTGTTCGTGTTGCTTCTGTCGTCAGTTTACTCGCTTTATTTCGCTCTTTACGGCAGTTACGCTCGTTTCGTTGTTCCCGTTTTACTTGTTTCGTTTTGCTCTACCGTTACGGTAGTTTTGTTCGTGTTGTTGTTGTCGTTTTACTCATTTCATTTTGCTCGTTATACGGCAGTCGTGTTCGTTTTGTTGTTGTCGTTTTACTCGTTTTATTTTGCTCAACCCGGCGTTACGGCATTTTTGTTCGTGTTGCTGTTGTCGTTTTACTCATTTCGCTCGTTACGGCAATTTTGCTCGTTTTCGTTTTGTTGTTGTCGCTTTACTCGTTTCGTTTTGCTCAACCGTTACGGCAGCTTTGCTCGTGTTGTTTCATGTTATCGTTTTGTTCGTTTCACTTTGCTCGTTACGACTGTTTCAGTGCTTGTTTCGTTTTGTCGTTTTAGTACATGCCCTAAGAAAGATGTGTGTCGGTTCAAATAATGCATTTTCAAGAACAGGACCTCATAATTTTTAGCAATCCCTACTGGTCCTTTTAGTTGACAGTAAAATTTCAAATCAGCAGATTTAGTTCGATGACTGTTGTTACAGTCAGGAAAACAGCAGATGTATTTCATGATCATCGATCAAAAGCTACTCCTCACTACTACAAACTCGGCTCTCGCGTCCCCTGTAACAATCCCAGATGCCTTTGTGAAACAAAACTCGGCCCAGACTGCTACACGTTTCTAAAGTGGCCTTATTGTGGTGTGATGATCCATTTCACATGTTCCAGGTTTTAGTCTCATGTTTTGTTACACAATTGATATTATAAACAAAATACCCTCGAGACTTAAGTGAGAATCTGATCCACAGTAGTATTCAAAGAAACTTACTCTGCCAATAAGAGTTCTTATGTTACAGTTTATTTTAATAAGTGTTCAAACTGCTGTTCTCAGTCACACGTGGTAGAAGAGAAATGCAAAAGTTTTTGCCAATGTCTGTGAATAAAATCTTATATAAGTCTTTCCCTTCAGAAATTCTCCTAGCAAAGAAATTACATAAAACCTAGTCATAACTACAAGACGAATATTGAAGCTGCTCGCAGCACTCCGGCCTTTTGATAAAAACCGCTAGTATAGCTCAATGCTGTCAAGAGAAAGAAATCAAATCACTTTACATAATTAGTTAGAGATTCGTATATGTATCAAGCAAATACAAACAAAAGCAAAATTATGACTAATAACAAAATGCTCCGTGGCGAAGGTCTATTACGCTCGATATGTTAGCACACTTTGCGGGAGACTTACGCATTTTTGCTTGATCTCCTGTCTTCCGCAAGCATTTTACAGCAATCTTCGCATAAAGAAAATTTAGATAAATAAAAAGCTTACAACAACGACAATATTCTGTTCGTTTGTTCCTGACTCATGAAGGACAATGCAACATAAACTAACATAAGCAGTATCTGACTTTTTACAATCGTATATTACTGAGTGGGTTTCCATACAACCTCGCATTTATTTTAGACAAATAAATACTACGTGATATGGCTTGAGATGGATCATCCAAACAGTTGTATGTTTAAATAGGCCACATATGATGAGATTAGATATGATTTGAGTCAATGTAAATACTTAGGTCCCGTCCACACGTATCAAACAAAAAAGGAACGAAAACGGAGACTTTTTGCTCCGTTTTCAAAAAGATTTGCGTCTACACGTATCGTTTTTGCCCGTCCACACTACAACGCGTATCCGTTTTGAAAACGCTTTTATACCTTCCTGAAACAGATGTATAAATATCAGTCAGAATCAGACCTAATAGCCTGTTTCTCCACACAAAAGCCTATTTTCTAAGTGAATGGGAAGTTTTCAAGAACATTTTAACTACTTTTAATTTACTACTGGGGTCTAGGTTGAATAAATGGAAACCAGAACTGAATCGAAGTCAGTGTGCAGATGACAACTAAGCGACATAAACAAAATGCTATTCTTATACCTCAGTCCGGCACTCGTGGCCCAAAATTCACTAGTGCTAAAATCAGAAGCCACATGATAACGCCTGTCCTGGTAGTGTTGTTTTAGCGACGTCATTCGTATTTCAGATAGCATCGTTTCTAGAAATTAGCGTTTTTCAAATGGCTCCACTCTTGAAAGCGTTTTCAAATGGCTCCGTTTTCGGTGATCGTTTTCAACGTTGTCGTGTGGTCGATAGCAGGTATCCCGAGCAAAAAGTCTCCGTTTTTGTTTGAAAACGGATACGTGTGGACGGGGCATTAAAGTTAAAAAAAAACCAGGTCAATAAAAAGTTCTAGCCGGCGAAAAAAAAATCTCCCGCATTTTGAAGCTCGAAGGTTGGAATCTCTGCTACGGCGAAGATAAGGACTAACAACTTTTTTAGTTGATCTTGAATTCAAAAATAAAATTACTCTGTTCTTGCTCCAACGAAGTGCTTGAAACGATAGGGCCCTGATTCTTCCGATGGCGAAGATTTTGTGCTACTTCTTTTTAGTCACTGAGCATACACGCTTTTTTATAAGAACCAGCCGAAGTTTGGCTGAGGCTCATTGTTCTTAATTTTTCACCAATTTGAGCTTCGTATGTTCTCAAATTGTTTTTATTTCTTTGTGTGGTTTAAACTGTTTTAAACTGATGATTCCTTTTAACTGCTTCCAAATTCTCTTCATACACTCTGCATGGACACAATTAAATTCCTAGCCAGCGTAGCTTGGCGCGCTGGCTATTAAATTCCAAGCACCTTTGTTCGTTTTCTGTGAGTACTTCCTTTGAACCGCAATTGTCTTTTAATATTGTTTTTTGAAGACTTGAAGCGTGTCTCTCAGAGACGCGAATTCCGAACAATCAATTCATAAATATTGTTAAGGGTTTTACTGTTAATAACTGTTTAGCCCTTCAGATAAAAAATAACCGGCTTGGTCTACAAATGTTTTTCTTCAGTGGTTCATATTCCACCATTTTTGAGCTCTGACTCAAGCTATTGAGAAGCTATTTTGCAAGGCGTTAAACTAACCTGTGTGACGGCATATTCATTCCACCTACGGGAACACTGGCCACAGCTCCTCTGATCCGTAGAGAAACTGACGGTTGCTGACATGACAGGCTTGAGACGCTCAAATTGCTGTCTTATAGTTTGAAATTCTTGTAGGTTAAGAAGGTGCAGTAAAACACTCCAAATCACATAAACTCAACACAAGATTAATTGAGATGCAAGGACGACAAGTAATTGACAATCATGCATCTGTCTAAGTTTGAGTTAAAACATTTGCTTGTACATGCACTGGCGTCGTCACTTGAAAACACTAAATGTTACTGATATTTTGAGAACCATAAAAGATTTCGACAAAATATTTTTCACCCTTATGCCTCATTTAGCAAGGTATCTTCACTGAGATAACAAAACGTTTCATGTCACTTTAACTAAGCCAATGTGTTTTCTCAGTTTTTCTCTTTGATTTAGTCTTGAAAAGTTTCTCGATAAACCTTTCTATTCATTTCATCCTAATTTTTCATCTTTTACTAGAATTAACAAAAGATTATAAAAGGTTTTTCTATTCATAATTACGACTTCTACTTGTATTTATTGACTATATGAATACAGGCGATGAGCCTTTTTGAGTGCAAAATGTTCTCGTTCACAAATTTACATCTTCTCAAATGACATAATAGAAAATAATTTACGAATAGGAAATGTCGAATGTTGCCAGTAACTTATGAACTCAAAATAGAAGACACGTGCAATCAGACAATTTATATCGATAGTCTACCGACCTAACATTTGTTGATCATGGATCAACAGAGTAAAAATAAAAGTCTGCAGTGAGACTAGACAGCTTTATGATTCATTTGCACTTTTCAAGGGTCAATTATGTTCACAGAAAGAGGACCGCATGCAGTCATATTTGCTGAATGATGTTGTTTGCGATCGACTGATTTGTGATTTTAAAAAAGGTTTGAAAGTAGCTACAGAACAGGAAAACCCATCTTGACTAATTCTTTTGCGAATGCTTGTCTTTGTGTTAAATATTTCCGAGATTATTACATTCATTCAAGTAATAGATCTAGAAAATTTAATATAAATGCACCAAAGTTTTCAGGGCGCCTTTACAACGGAACCTTTAACAAAATTTTGAAGATAACTTTTTGAAAAGAAATATTTTTCCTTTCTTCTCTTGTTATGTTTTAAACAAACTCTGGCTTTCGAGATAATTCACAGCTGTGTCTGATAGACGTAATAGTTTGCGATAAAGCAATCTGGTTCATTTGTCTAATGGAAAATAAAGAAGAAAGTCAGCGTTCTAAAATGATAAAAGAAATTTCAAGATGGAATTAATTTCAAAGGGATCCATTTTACATTTTTGTTGTCTTTCAGTCTTCTCCAATTCGTCTTTAAGTGTAGCAGTTGTATTTCAAATATATACAGTTAGCAGGAAGTCGGAAGAATTCGAGTTCGAAATTGATACCAATAAAACTTAACAGTTCATTTCTTTGTGGTTAATTTCGAGCAAACTTTATTATTTGAATTAAACCTTCTTTTTTGTCTTGACAGATGTGGAACAGTTGCTTATGGACTTTCGGAATAATATTGTCAGTACGCCGTTGTGTTCCTTCTCAGTGACGGACAAGATTCCTTCTGCTTCTAAAACCGAAAAAAAGTGTTGGGAACTTAGACACATTTCAACAATCATTTTTAAAATACCCGGTTTTCTTCATAAGAGTTACCTGTAGTCGGAGAAAAACATGGTATAAAATACGTTCTTTATTATTTCTCATGAAAATGTCTTGGCTTTTTTGTGTCGGTAATAATCGATTGATTATCACGGCTGTGACTTTAATAATTGGCTTGCATTTCCATAAAAACGGCTTTGTTCATTTCAACTTACTAAGAATAAGAACCGAGAGTCACTGATTAAGCTAAATCATGTAACATGCTCTTTTTTAGGCTCTTTCTGTTGTGTGCCTTAACAATGTTCATTGAAGCTGGTGAAACTTTAGCGATCATGATTGCATATAATGAAAGCAGTTCTTCTCACCGACAAAGAGCAGATGCAAAAAGCTTGCTTATCCGTTAATTAAAATGGAAACAAGTCCTCTTGCGGCGAAAAATCAGATTCGTAATTACTATTTCCATGTTTGTCAAGAGATTAATAATGTCTTATCAAAAATAGGGATCAAAGTACAAAACCACATTTTATCTCAGCAAAGTGGTTGTAAAGAAATAGATTAAAACGGATAAGTCTCTTGTTTATGTTTTGTCTCGCTATTATAAACTGAACGAAAAAGAGGCGTCCTCACAATTTATGAACAGTTACTTCCTCTCGCAGATGTGGTTCCCTAAATTAGAGATTATGTCATTACCCTTAGGGTTAATTTTATGTTCCTGTGATAACTTATAAAGGGACATAAAATCCTTTTTGTTGGCATTGGATGGGACCGTATACATATTTTGTTGGTAGCTCAAACACGCGATGAACACGGTACACATCATGTTTAACTCAATCGCAACCACGCTTCTTTTATTTCTTATTGTCAAATCGGCCTCAAGTGAAGGTAAGTTAAGTAATAAAAAAATTTCTGTAAAGATCTAGCGTATTTGTTTAACCAATATTACTTCACTCTTAATTGTAATCAACTTTAAGGTGTATATACTTGCTTTACTAAACAGGGCAATCGAGTGTATGCAGTTGCTATCGGGTTTACGCCAAGTTCAATGTTTCTAAAATGTCCATCATTGAAAACTAACTCTTCTTTAGAGTAAAATCATTTTCGAGCTCAAACAGCTTGAAGAAATATGTTTTGAGCACTAGAAACAAAGATTGGTTATTGAGGAAAGCCGACCACCCGGCCGGCCGTATTAAAACTGAAATCATATCTTGTGTCCTAAATTATCCCCAAACTCATTATCTTATTTCGCAATTTTTCTGAAACTTTTCTGAAAACATTTACCGATTGCCTTCTTTCGAGAAGTTCTACCATTTCATTGTTTCTTTGAATGAAAAGAAAACAAGCATATTACCAAATGACAGAAGTCTTAAAATAAAATCGAATTCTTTGAAACTGCCACTCTATGTAGTGTTCAGTATACTGACATGAATATATATATATATTTATGTCATTTGTAAAAACGACTAGAACTGTTTCTGTGATCACTCTATTAATAATAGAGGACGACATAGTCACAAGTAAAAAGCCAATTTTATTTACAATAGTAATAAAAGTCCATTGAAAAATGGCTTTTCTTTAAAAAAGAAAACAAAGACTCGTTTTCGAAGAAAGCCGACCACCCGTATATAAAAAAAAATCGCATCGTGTGTTCTAAACTATCCCAAAATTCATTATCTTGTTTCGCAGTTTTTTCACTCAAACTTTTCTGAAAAGATTTACAGATGGCCTTCTTTTGATAATTTGTATTTCATCGTTCACTTAGAATGTAAGAAAACAAGCTTGTTACCAAATGATAGAAGTCTTAAACAAGGTAGATTACTTTGAAACTGCCACTCCTGTGGTGTTCCTGTTGATACGAATATATATTTGTAATGTCATTTAAATTTTGAACACAACTGGTACTGTTTCTGTGATCGCTCCATTAATAAAGGAGGACAACATAGTCACAAGCAAAAAGGCAATTTTAATTACAATAGTAACATAAATCCATTGAAAACTGGCTCTTCTTTAACAAGAACATTTGGAAGCTCAAAGAGTTTGAAGAAATATGTTTTGTGCACTAGAAACAAACACTCGTTATTGAGGAAAGCCTACCATACCATCTGTATTAACAAAATCACATCTGTGTGGTAAACTATTCCAAAGTTCATTATCTTGTTTTGCAGTTTTTTCACTCAAACTTTTCTGAAAAGATCTATCGATGGCTTTCTTTTGCGAATTGTTACTATTTCATTGTTTCTTTGAATGAAAATAAATCAAGCGTATAACCAAATGACAGAAATCTTAAAACAAAATAGAATACTTTGAAACTGCCTCTCTATGTGGTGTTCCTATTGATATGAATATATATTTGTAACGTCATTTTTAAAAACGACTGGTACTGTTTCTGTGATCGCTGCTCCATTAATAATAGAGGACGAAATAGTCAAAAGTGAAAAGACAAGTCAAATAACAATGGGAATATAAGTCCATTGAAAACCTGGCTCTTCTTTTAAAAGAAACATTTTTGAGCTGAAAGAGTTTGAAGAAATAAGTTTTGAGCAGGAAGCCGACACAACCCTACCAAAGTTAGTTAATTCATGTAATAAAAAATATCGCATTGCGTGTTACTCAAACTCAGTTCTGAGAAAATTTTCCGATGCCCTTCTTTCGAGAATTTTACTTCATTGTTTCTTTGAGTGTAAGAAAACAAGCCTATTACCAAATGACGGTAGTCTAACAAGGTAGAAACCTTTTAAACTGCCACTCAATGTGGTGTTCCTATTGATATAAATATATTTTAGTAATGTCATTTTCAAACACGACTGGTACTGTTTGTGTGATCATCCTTAATAATGGAAGACAACATATTCACAAAAAGACAATTTTATTTAGAATTCTCAATCAAGGAAAGCTTTATCCATTGATCAAAAGCCGGTTAATTTTAACACTGGGATAAGGAAAAACTTAAGAAGTTGTATCTTTACAATGAAAGGTTTGCTTCGCTTAAATCACTGCTCCTAACTTCAAACAATACAAACATGTTATCAACCAGTTTCCAAGCCAATTTCTTTAACGAATCGTACTGAGAAACACGAGCATTTATAAAGAAATTAACTCTGGGATAGTACTAATCAATCTTTGAACAACTGGGCCCTGTTACATAAAAAGAAAAAGTGAAAATGCAAGGCTGAATATTGCGAGGTATTAAACTTGTCAATGGAAAGACGCTATTAGAAAATCGGACAAAGCCAGAATTTGCAGCGCCGATTTTCTAATCGCGTCTTTCCACTGACATGTTTAACACCTCGCATTATTCAGCCTTGCATTTTTTACAGTTTGGCTGAAAGATCTTAAATGATCCTGCGACAAATTAAGGCATTTAATTCGTACACGGTTCTTGCACTTTATACATAACTAGGTTCTTTTTTAATTCACACTACGTTAGTTGATGTTAGTTACCAAACCAATTCATAGTTACTTACACATGTGTTGACTAACTACCGTAACTGGATTAGCCAATCAGTTAACAGCAAGCATTTGTGCGCGCTCTGATTGGTTCCCGTACTGCTCAGAAAATACTTGGCCATTCACTGTGGGTGGGTGTCAGAACGTGTTTCCCAACAGTGATAAAAGATGAACTCTAGCATTAAACAGAGATAGATATGTTTAAAGCATTGAAACCCACTCGTTAAACTCTTGTTTTAAGGTTAATAACATACACAGTGCAAAATGAGTTAATTTCGACTACGGTTACGATTACCATTACGACTTGGAGTACGACTCGGCGACTTGGAGTACGACTAAGACTACGATTACTACGACTGCGACGACTACTACGATTACGACTTCGATTTCGACTACGGCGATTTGGAATACGACTACAATAACTACGACGACTACGACTGCGAGTACTATGACACGACCCATGATTACAACTACTGCGAAAACAACGACTATGACTACTACGACTACTACGATTACTACGACTACTACGACTGCAACCATCACGACTAACGTGAAACAAATACTATTACGACTACGAGTTCGACTACATTTGCGATGACGATTATGATTATGACATTAACTTCGACTACAATTACTCTTGTTAATACTTTGATGCTGGTTCCTTTTATGCTGATTAGAACTATTTCTTTCTATACTTGCCCTGTATTTTTTTGTGTATATTATTAAAAAGTAATCAAACAACTTTTCTCGTTCAATTTTGAAATAATTTGCACTCATGTGTTTTTGAAAAAGCTCAAGTTGCATTCGCCCTACAAGCTCATGCATTTTTGATACTTTTTGAAAAACCCACTCTTGCAAATTATTTCCAAATTGAACTCGAAGTCGTGTGATCCGTATATAAAGATTCCAAGCTGATGATCTCCTCAATTTGTCTTCCGAAACGTATTGCGGAGAATCAACTGGTAAAATATCTCCATTTTCGTACAATGAACCACATTACTACCTGAAAAAGTCCTGTAAACCTTTTTTAGGATCTTTTAAACTCTTCAGTAGAGAGAACAAGTGCGTTTTTTTGAGCGATCTTTATGATAATCCCCTCAAACACGCTGTTGCTATTAGAGGGAACACTTCGTGAGCGATCTAACAAAAGTACTGTCTTCAGCTTGCGCGCAACTCCTTTTTTATACTGTTTGTGCCGCTCTCTAAATGGATAAACAAAGTCGTAGTGTCTTCGGCTTCGTGTATTAAAACTACTCAAAACTGGCACTTGTTTCCCCGAATGTGAATTTTCTTAATTGATGTACAGATGCATCTGTACTAATGTCTTAAAGAATTGCCTCTGAATTTTTAAAAAGTATTTACTGTTGTCTTTTTAGACTTCTCTTTCGACGACAGCTCGATTGACTTGAAAGGAGATGCGCATTTAACAAGTGAGTAAACAACAACAACAACAACAACAACAATCCTTTATTCGTTCCTTTGGGTGCTATTTTAAATTTATATTTGTGTGTATATATAATATATGACTAAAATAAAACCTGAATGATACGTGAATAATATTGATTGGTGGCACAAATTTTCGGCACAGGCCCCCTAGAATGGCAGGGTCAATCGGACTAGGGTGCGTAAGTCATTTTTAAGTTTTACAGTTTATGATCGTTTGTAAATAGCACAAAACAAGTTATTTGAGCAATTAAAACATATACAATTTTGAAAATAGTTTGTTCTAGTTCTCGTAATCCCAAAGGCTTATTCTTGATACAAGGAGCCATTAAGCAACGCCATATCTAATATCAATACCCTTATAACACGGACAGTTTCATTTATACCGACAAAATTTTCACACGTTTCCTCTAAAGAAACCTTTACAATACGGTCCCTCTCTAACCAACCTAATACGGACAACGGACACAAAATCTCGATCCTTGGGAGCAAATTCATACAAACTTCACCCCTTTACTATAATACGGACACTCTGGGACAAGGTGTCAATAATTTGTGGTATACCATCGTTTTCCGCCGGCGGTTACCATTGTTCTGGACATGAGTCATCTGTTAACTTCATCTGGAAACTTTGCTATTGCAATTGCACTTGTAACACAGACAGTGTGTTACGTACGTTCTTACGTGCAAGTATTTCGTTTTGTTTCAGATTTTTTACAGTATATATACAATAACTTGTCTATCTATAGTGCAAACTAGTGTCACTTGCGATGAGCGAAATACATACGAATTGCCCTCAGATGCAAGAATGACGATCGAAGCAACTTAATTTGGGAGGGGAGGGGGGCATGCCCCTAGACCATCCTAGACGCTCGCAAGTACCATTGTTCATCTGCCCTGTTCTACATATAGTCAGATGATAAAAAAAGACTTGAGCGCTTCTAACTTATCACTCAAAAATACATTGTAATTATACATGTTTATTACGTTTTTGACACTCTACAAGATGTGATTAGCTGTATAGCTAAGATACTCGACTAATAACAGTCCCTTTCCACAATTACAGAAAGAGGTAAAATAGTTCTGATATGGAGCAAGGTAGGTCAATTTTATTAACTTCCTAGCGTTTTACAATGAAGTGTCAAAAAGAGAGGGAGGGGATATGCACTGATTGCGAGCAAAGCTCCTTTAATCCAAATGCCCCGTTTATTTCAAAAATTTTAATACTTAAACACTACAAACCTCATCAGTGCCGTTGCAATCATTCAACATATAGTTTGTGTTAAGAAGTACGCTCTGCAGTAAACTAAAGTCGACTTTAGGGAGTATCCTCACCTGTATGATCGACTTTAGGGAGTACCCTTTCTTATAGATCCGACGTTAGGGAGTACTCTCTCCTGCAAAGCCGTCTTCAGTGAGAATCATCTCCGGTAAAGCCAACTTTAAGGCACGGAGGGTACTCTGGGGTAAAATCGGTACGGATGACCGTCGGAAAAGTCCCCAAAATACCCTTAATATACCAAGGGATAAAGTTTCCCACCATAAAATACATCTCTCGGTTTTAAAATTACCTCAAAAAAATACCATTGAAAGCTGAAATTTTCCCAAAAAGCCAGCGGGTCGACGCTAAGTTTCCTCGTGTGAACGTGATATATGCTGTAAAGGCGCGCGCGTAATAGGAGATTTGCTATAGCACTTTTGTCTTAAGTTCTTGTTCAGTATGCACGTTTGATAAAACACGGGACTGCAAGCACTCTAATTGCTTCGCGTTATTCGACCCTAAAAACTACCAGGCTCTTGGATTTACACAGGATTTCCGTTAACAACCCCTAAAAAAGACAATTTTAACCACCCAAAAATACGACGGTCGTACCCCAATATAGGGAGTGCTCACCCCCCTCCCCGGGCTTTAGGGATCCTTTTACTGGAAAGCCGACATTAGGGAGTACCCTCTCCTATAAAGCCGTCTTCAGTGAGAACCTTCTCCAGTAAAGCAGACTTTTGGGACCCTTTTATTGTAAAGAGGACTTTAGCGAGTACTCTCTCCGGTAAAGCCGTCTTCAGTGGGAACCTTCTCCAGTAAAGCAAACTTTAGGGACCCTGTGATTGTAAAGAGGACTTTAGCGAGTACTTTCTCCGGTAAAGCCGTCTTCAGTGGGACCTTCTCCAGTAAAGCAAACTTTAGGGATCCTTTTATTGTAAAGCAGACTTTAGGGAGAACCCTCTCCGGTAAAGCCGTCTTCAGTGGGAGCCCTCTCCGGTAGAGTAGACTTTAAGGGCCCGTCTTCAGTGGAAACCTTCTCCGGTAAATTCGACTTTAAGGATCCTTTTACTGTTAAGCAGACTTTAGGGAGAACCCTCTCCGGTAAAACCGTCTTCAGTGAGACCCCTCTCCGGTAAAGCCGACTTTACGGAGTACCCACTCCGGTAAAGCCACTTTAGGGAATATCTTCTCCTGTAAAGCCACCTTTAGAGAGTACCCTCTCCTGTAAAGCCGGCTTTAGGGATTACCCTGGGGTACCCCCGCGATCCTGTAAAGCCTGATTAAGGGAGAACCCTGACCGGTAAAGCTAAATTTAGGGAGAATCCTCTCCGGTAAAACCGTCTTCAGTGAGACCCCTCTCCGGTAAAGCCGACTTTACGGAGTACCCACTCCGGTAAAGCCACTTTAGGGAATATCTTCTCCTGTAAAGCCACCTTTAGAGAGTACCCTCTCCTGTAAAGCCGGCTTTAGGGATTACCCTGGGGTACCCCCGCGATCCTGTAAAGCCTGATTAAGGGAGAACCCTGACCGGTAAAGCTAAATTTAGGGAGAATCCTCTCCTGTTTGATCGATATTAGGGTCCCTATACACCAAAAATTCGGATTACAAGAGAAGATACTCCATTAAGTTGGATTCAAAGGAAATGGTAGCCCTTAGAGTCGGCTAAAATGGAGACAGTGCCCCCTAAAGCTAATAATAAAGACTCCACTCCTGAAAAGCCGACTTTAGGGAGTACCCTCACCTGTATGATTCACTTGAGGGAGTACCTTCACCTTCGCTCTATTTCAAGCTTTAAGCACCACACTAAACATTATTTTACTTAAAAGATCAAAACTTTGCATATAAACACATTTTTGCACTCTATCACTTTACAACACATGTTGCGTGATATCTGATTTCGATGTTTGTTTAGTTATTTTTAAATTGTTTTGTGTTGGCTTTTTGTTATACAGGGCTCCATTCAAACCAGCACTGCTGAACTGGATTCTCTGTCAAATCTAGTATATAAATAAATA
>JAOBRD020577463.1:0-16083 GCA_027575215.2 Hydrozoanthus sils | reverse complement strand
TAAATGGCTGTTAGTATCAACCAGCTCTGTAACTGTAAGGTGTCTAAAGCTCGGTAGAACTATTCATATGGCTGTTAATATCAACCAGCTCTGTAACTGTAAGGTGGCTAAAGCTGGGTAGAACTATTCATATGGCTGTTAGTATCAACCAGCTCCGTAACTGTAAGGTGTCTAAAGCTGGGTAGAACTACTCATATGGCTGTTAGTATCAACCAACTCTTTAACTGTAAGGTGTCTAAAGCTGGGTAGAACTATTCATATGGCTGTTAATATCAACCAGTTCTGTAACTGTAAGGTGTCTAAAGCTGGGTAGAACTATTCATATGGCTGTTATTATCAACCATCTTTGTGACTGTAAGGTGTCTAAAGCTGGGCAGAACTACTCATACGGCTGTTAGTATCAACCAGCTCTGCAACTGTAAGGTGGCTAAGGCTCGGTAGAACTGTTCATATGGCGGTTAGCATCAACCCGCTCTGTAACCGTTAGGTGTCTAAAGCTGGGTAGAACTGTTCACAAGGCTGCTAGTACCAACCGGCTCTGCAACTGTAAGGTGGCTAAAGCTGGATATAGAACTGTTCATATGGCGGTTAGTTACAATTATATTGTCCTTTTCCCCACAAACAAGCATTGCAGGTCCGCCATAAGACCAGAACAGCGTTTCCTCAAGTTAATTTCTTGACAGATATTGGGGAGGTTTGTTCAGTGGTGCAACTTTTAACAACTCTTCAGTAAAATCTGTCGCCATTCATCAATCGTCACCACTTGTAAATACAACTACGAGCCAGTGATTTATTTTTCTTTCGGTTTTTGCTTTGTTATTCTAAAAAGTGACCAAACCAGCTTTCAGTTTTAGATTGAGCTTGACCTTGGTTTTAAACCGCAACACTAATTTCTTTTCAGAAACAATACTTACTTAATTGGAGTTTATGACTTTTTGCCGACGTTTGTTTGTTCGATAAAGATTGTCGTGTCACTTTGTGATTATCAGAGGTCAAATTCATCGTCTTGAAATTTACCACTTATTAATCTTTGTTAAATATTGAGTTATTGTCTTTGTACTTTCCTGTGAGAGCACATTTCAATGAGCACAATTAGACCAATCTGGACCAATCTATATTTGTCAGTGATGTTATTGTATATAAAGCAAATGTATGGGGTTTTACAGTTTGCCTCGAAACATTGTTGAAATGAAATAAATATAATGAAATACCTCGAAATCCTTGAGCTTTTGTCTTTTTCCATCATTCTGTGGTGTTTTAGGTTGGTTTGTTGATGAATAATTGACAAGGAAAGCGAGCGGGGAAGGAAACGAAATTGCAAATTTGACATCGACCCGAACTAACTCGAACGCTCGTAAAACTCCAAATATCAATGAAAGTTCATTTCTCAAAATCCTACCTCCAAGATGAATTTGTAACAAAGTTCAATCGTATCTGAATTCTCACACGGAATGTTTCTGTCACAATCCGCCAATTTGTAGGCCAAACGGCCAAAGTGAACAGTGACGGTACGATCAGCCCTGCAACGGATTTCAACGGTCGAGCAAAAATTCATACTCAGTGGGGAGGCCAAGAGCGAACTTGATACCAGCACTACTGGTTACTCTCTCTCGCAAGTTATGGTAAGGTTTTACAAACGTTTTTCTTCTAAACCAGTTGCACTACCAGTACGAAGCGAGTGCAGAATATTCAGTAACAAACTCTTTATAATCCGTTGTTCGCTCTTGGCCTCCCCACTGAGCTTGAATTTTTGCTCGACCGTTGAAATCCGTAGCAGGGCTGATCGTACCGTCGCTGTTAACTTATGCCGTTTGGCTGACAAAATGGTGATTGTGACAGAATTATTCCGTGTGAGAGTTCAGATACGATTGAACTTTGCTACAAATCCTGGCGTGGTCAAACAATAAAAATCGATAGAAAAAGTCAATCGATAAATCAATAGAAATCAGTTGATTATTGTCGATTGTGTCGATCTACACTAACAACTGTTCCCCTAGGTTAATCAATCGATTTTATCGAATGCTGCATTCATCGAATCGGGACTGAATTTTTTTTTAAACTCGTTAAAACCCAAAAAAGTGCTTGCGGAATTCACACAAGCAAGGCAGAAGTTTTCTTGTCGTACACATTTTAAAATTTTGTATAGATAAAAATGTGATCAAATGTACGGGCCGTAAAACCTGCGTTAAATATGGCCGGGAATAGGCCAAGGAAACAAAAAACAAACACGAGGTTATTCAGAGTCTGGCCAAAAATCAATGACAGTAAATATAATTTATTTTTGAAACTTCTCATTAGCGGGCTACACGTACATGCATTGTTCTGCGCCGGACGATTAGGCCGGTTTGGTAAATAAAATCTACAAAAATAAAACTGAACCAATATTAAAACCCTGTCGTTATAGGGTACATTATGCAAATTGTATTGCTTATTTACAGACTCTTTTTGGAGTTTCTACGAAATATTATATTTGCGACAGCACAGGTAACATTGCTTACATACTGTTCGGGACACTCTGCTCTGACAGCAAACAGTGCACAGTGCATAGGACCTTTACTTTTTCAACCTTTTATACAACCTTGATAGACGTTTTAGCACCGGTTCGTTTAAGTAATAAAGTTTTGTTCAGTTCGTTGGCTAATTAGGGTTTTGGGAGCTGTATAATTGTAAAAAATATGTGTTTGAAAAATGCAATTCCGATGTAATTTAAGTAAAATACACTGATGAATTCATTTGATTCTATTGAATCGATATAATCTACAAAATCAATAGAATCGATAGCTTTGATTGAAAATATCGATAACTATTGATCACTCACAACATAATTAGTTAATGATTTTTATCGATTTCCGATACCAATCAACTGATTTTTATTGACTTCTATCGACTTTTATCGATCACCGTTTTTATCGATTGACCACGCCAAGTACAAATTCATAGATCTTGGAAGTAGGATTTTTTGTACTTTCATTGATATTTGGAGTTTTACGAGCGTTCGAGGTTGATGTCGAGTTCCTTACCGGTTGCCTCTCTCGTCAATTATTCGTCAAGAAACCAACATAAAACCCCACTATAGAATGACGGAAAAGGACAAAAACTCAAGGAAATCGAGGTATTTCATTATAACTATTTCGTTTCAATAATGCTTCGAGGCAAACTTCAAAATCTCATACATTTGCTTTATATATACAATAATAACACAAACATAGCTTGGGCTACCTGTGCAATGAGTAGAAAATTACTGAAAAGAAGAAATCGAGGTATTTCATTATAATTATTTTATTTCAATAATGCTTCGAGGCAAACTGCAAAATCTCATACATTTGCTTTATATATACAATAATATCACAAACATAGCTTGAGCTACCTGTGCAATGAGTAGAAAATTACTGTGAGCGCTGCACTACACTGATTGGCTAATGAAAACAATAGCCAAGCACAGAATAGGCTTCCCTTAAGTGCGTTTGCACCTGACCACCTAACCAGAACCAAAATGTTTGAAGAAATTAACTGCTATGCGATTCGACATGAGTCGCGCAAAAAAAAGCGATATCGATTCTTCAATAAATTTAGCGCGGAATTCATGAGTCAGTTAATGAATTTTCCTATAAAACCACAATGTACTTTAAATAGCTACCATGGCTGATTTGCTTGGTTCAAAGCTAGAAATCATTAAATTATCAGAAATTATGATGTGAGACCAGAAATACCGGTTTAAGGTAGGATGTAACCTAAAGCACGCTTTGTGGCCACTTTTCCTCCTGTTTCTTCCGATATCTCCGTCCATGGTTTGGTTTGAATCTACAAAATCCCTATGCTTAAAACACAGATGAGATGAAGGAGAGTCAGCTTGAATATTTTGAGAATTTTTCGATGAATTTTGAGTTGTTTTTTTTTTCTCAAAGATTGGTAATTTTAAAGAGATTTTTTAATTTGGTGATTTTTTGGGAAGTTTAAAAATTAATTTTGAAGTTAATATTTGATGTAAATTCACCAAAACCGTTCTCAAACCAAAGCTGTACTAGTCCCTTGCATGGAGGAAGGGTTTGGCGCTTTTACTCAAATTTCTTCTTATTCAAATATCTTTTTCAACTTCCTCACCATCCAACAAAACTTTAGGTTAAGTCCCGCCTTAGACGAAGACTGTGTGCGCACATACGTCAAAAATTATTCCTCTCTTGAAATAGTTTTAACCTCTAAATGGTTTTTGCTTTATGTTGCTGGCACTAATAAATTTGAGGAGAATGCCAAAGAAAAAATTTAAAAGAAAAATTAAGATTATTTTTATTCAACAATTTAGAAAAATTAGGTTGAATGCTGAAATCACCAAGCTATAGTTCTCATATCAATTCTTTGTGTTATTACTGGGCTACCTATGGTAAGCCCAGTTTAGGTCTGCATTAATTTGTTTTTCCTTGGTCGTGATCGTTGTCGTCGTCAACCCGACAAATTTTTTATCTCAATAATTATTCCTTGAGGCGCCAGCTCAAGCACATTTTTTGGACTCTGGATTCACAAGATTCATTTCTTGCTTGATCGAAGTGAGGGGAAGAAACAGAAATTTTAAAGCACATTTTTTGGACTCTGGACTCACAAGATTTATTTCTTTCTCGATACAAGTGAGAGGAAGAACCATAAATTTTATAATGTCGGGAATCAATCTAATTCTTGTGCTCAAATAATTTATAACCCCGCGCACGCTGTGTTTAAGAGTTGGCCGACACCAAAAAGATGGTATGAGCGTACCTGAACGACTCGTTTCGCAGACTCAAAGAAATATTGAAGAAAACAATTGAGGTTCTAAAAGAAAAATTTTGCAAAGCAACTAAATGAACTTGCCTATATTGGAATCCCAAATCACCGAGTTTAGAATCGGGTTCAAGTCACAGTGATCAAATCAACTCGCGACCACCATTTTGGATCTGCGGAAGAAGGATTTCCGTGGCCGAACGAGCAACTAATATTTATACATTTATATGATTACTCTAATTAAAATTGCTTTTCTTCAATTTTTTGAATCAATAGTCGAGTTGTAATTGTTAAAATATCAGTTTAGTTGCGTTAGTGTTGTTGTGATATCGACATGAGAAAACCGTGTGTGTCCAGAGGCTGATGATGTCAGTGAAAATAAAATACAACAAGAGATTACGCCATAACCTGATTAGGGCAATTACTACTGTATAATTAATGATTTTGAAGTATATCGAAGTAGAGAATATTCTATCTCTTTTATCCACTGCAATTTTTCAGCGTTTGTCTTTGTGCGAGATACAAAAATCGCCAGCAACTAGTCTGAACAAGTACATTTATATTTTAGTATACGAAAATGTTCGTATCGTGTTTATCTGCTTTTATAAAATAACCCAAATATTTCCCCCCGCTCTGATTGGTCAAAAAACTGTGGTTTATTGTGCCGATAAACACAGATAGAAAGCAAAAACCGTTAGTTTCCTTTTTTTGTTTCGATAAATTGGCCGTCAATACTGACAATTTTCCGATAATTTAACTCGAAAGCAAACGAGGGAGACTCAGAAAATGTATAGCTAAGTTCAGCAACGAGATAATAAAAAAACAAAAACTGAAATTGAACTTAAAGTGCAAAAATGCAAACTGATCGATCGATGAACAGCCGGTTAGTAAGTATCACACAAACTCAAACTCAAAAAAAAAAAAAAAAACCAAAAAGGCAACACAATGAGCCGTAAGTGTTCTCATGGGTTTGTCTCCTTTCATTTAAACTACAACAAAATTAAATGGCTAAATCACAAAAAAGCAATGCCGTACTTAACTAGCATTTTGCAAAGTGTTCAAACCTGCCGTCCATTCAACAACTTTGCGAGTGCAGCAATTTCCATTCTGTGACACTTTGGTGATAGCAAGCCCCTCTCAACTCGAGTTAAAACTGCTATAAATGAACTAAGGCCTCCACTACAACAGCTGCAAGCTCCATTAGTCAATACGGCCACAACACAGCTTCGTTCAACCACATGTCTTCTTCTTGCCAAATCGAAAATGACACCATCTACGCTTACGAACCATAAACTGGTGTGTGATCCCGGAACAGCGGTTCCTTGTCTTTTCTTTTTGAACAGAAAACTTACTTTCAATGTACTTTCCAGAGATAATGTAACCTTTGTTCAATTAGTCGATTTTTTTTTCTTGTTGAGACAGTTTTAAAAAACTTTCTTAATTTGCAGCGGGTGGACGGCGAGTTGAGATTCGTTTTGTACAAGCGTTTTGATTGGCCGTTTTGCTTGATTTGCTGCATCTCGAGAGATTTGAGATTTTGATCTAGTTAAAACGAAGACTTAGCTCGCATTAGTTTGGTGTTTCTTTTTTGTTTGGTGTTTCTTTTTTCTTTCACCTTCGTCCCGGGATTTACAGCTTTTCTCGTGTTCTCCCAACACCCCGCGTGGTTTATTACTCTTATAACCCATAGAAAAGTATGGTTTATTGCTTAAATAACATTTCTTATTTCTGCTAAAATGATATTGTCTTTTCTTGAAAGGGAATCGAAAATAGAAAACAAAAAGCACTTAAATTGTTTCAAGGGAAAGCGAAAAAAATGAGGAAGCGTCCCCTGCAGACTCGAACCCTGAACCTTCTGCTTTTTTAGGCAAATACCCTAACCACTAAGCTAACGATCTGACTGCCTGGCGCGGCAGCCAAGCTCGACATGAAAAAATCAACTCGGCACTTTCGCTCAAGTAAATGTCTCTGAGACCTCGTATTAATTTACATTGAATGCACTTAAGGTTGAAAAATATAAAAGATAACTTTCTTCGTTTTATAAGGTTTCCTTTAGCCGGCAAAGAAAAAAATCCAATCAGTATACCTAGCGAGGTCAGAATCGAACTCGGCAGCAAAAATCTTGCTTTGAAAAAGTTTTGCGTGTTACTATCAGTGGGATACTTTAGGGAGAGCAGTGACATACTATGTACGTAAATAATCACATTCATGATCCGAAAGTACGAACGAGGGCTTCTCGGAAAAGAAATTGATCAGAGCCCTGGTTTCACCCACAAAACAACACTGAGTTGAAAAAAAATCCTGCAAACTGAAAATTCAATGTCCAATTAGCAAACTTCATTCTTACTCCATTTTGGGTTAAGGGCAGCAATTGGAGATATGAAAAGCTGTATTTTGTGGCCGGTAAAGTGTCTGACAACTGCCAAAATTGTGTTCACACAATACAAGGACCAAAAGCCCACTCCAGTGCCCGAGTACAAGGTTAAGACCATGTAGTTGCGCACGGTGCCGCCATGTACGAATTCTGGCGTCTGCACTTGAAATACTGGTGTGCTTACATTGGTACCAAGCGAAAATCGTACTCGGTAAGTTGCCCGGGCACCAAGTGTAAACGGCGCCTAAACTACTCTAGGCTGTTTACAATTTTCAAAATCTAGCTAGTTCCTATTTCTTTTTGACAAGACTATAATGAAAATGATTCTCAAAACTTTACTTAAAAGTTAGTTTGAATTGAAAACTAAGTTTTCTCACGGTAACATATCCCCAAGCTCTTTCTATTGTGAACAACTAACATGAATTCAACTAATAACAGAAACTATTTTATTTTCAAGCAGTCAAGGTCAACACACAGGTTAACACAAATTAACGAGTTGTACGAAAAACTATCAAAGGACTCCAATAGGTCAATTCGGAATGCAATGGATTTGTCCAAAATGTAAGCAAATGTTTTAGAAATATTACCAGTAGCCGCAGGGTTAGCCAAAACCCATCTTTTTAGAAACAATTTAGGCCAGACTTTTTTATGTTGCCGTCGAACAAAGTTTTTTCAAAATCATTTTGCACAACTGATTTCTTGCCGCATCCGTCGCATAATCAGCAAAAAAAAAAAAAAATCACATAATTGCACAATTTGGAGAAACGGATCAGTTTTGTAAAAAGTACAGTAGAGTAGACAATTTTGACATGAATTATCAACCTTTCAGATTTCCAAGACAAAATAAACCTCTAATTTATTATGCCGTGAATTGAACAAATCCGTTCAGCGAGTCGGAAAAGAACAATGAAAGCTGCTTTTAGTTTGTTCCGGCCGGAACAGCCAGAAGGCGAATAGCTTGGACAAGTACTGTAGTAGTCCAAGACGACAAAACAACAGAAAGAATCTAGATTATGAGGCAATAGTTCTTTTTTATTTTAAATTAATTTTTTTAAAATTTAATTGTAGCTATCAAACAGTCTGCGTTTAGACAAGCGAATCGGCCACTAATCCTTTTAAGGAGTTGTTCACTCGTTTCAAGAACCTAAGAAACCATTTAAGTGTTCGAACAGTTTCAATTTTTTTTCTCTGGAAAAACAAAGTGCGTTCTGTGACATGAAACACACTAGTATTTGAATTCTTTGAAGTGTGTGTGTGAGTGGTGGACTTGAAGGTGAAAATATGACATCCAGCTGGGATTTGTAGTAGATTTGTAATAGATTATCCTATTTCTCAAATCCTTGGTCTCCTGTGTCTTAATCTTATTTTGAATTCGTTCCCCGACATACTCTTTTCTCCCACGAACGAATCCGTAAAACAATCAATAAAAGATATCTAGCCTTATTGCAATAACAATTTATGCCAACAGTTAACAGGAACTGTATGCGACGAAAGATGGAACTTGAAGATGTTTCAACCGCAAACAGCAAGTAAAATTGTACTCCATACTTCTTGGTTCTTCTCCAAACTCAACGTTGCTCACGTAATTAACTATCGCCCATCAGTTCCCAGCCTGCAACGTGCGTCAGTCATGCTAACGAACATGCCCCAATCACGTTCTGAGCACGTACAAAAGTTTACGATGACTTTTTCTACCCATCACAATAAATTCAAATTGCTTCGCAATCTGAATTTAAAAATGATCAATTTTTCTACCGTAATAATAACTACTTTGGGGTCTTAGTTTTATGTACTTACCCGCCAATGATTAATCGGTATACACCCCGAGTAAATAGCTTCCGACTCTTAAGCTAGTAACATTGGGGTCTTAATTGTAAGTAGTTTCTATCACCGCCAATCTGAGCCCACGATTGATCGGTATATCTCCCGAATATATAAAGCTTTCAACTCTGACAATAACATTAGTCAGGCCTTAGTTTGTAAGTAGTTTCACTCACCAGCCGACTGAGTCTGAGGCTATGATTGATCGTTATATCCCCCAAATACATAGCTTTCAACTCTGACAATAACATTAATGGTTGTAAGTAGTTTCACTTACCAGGCTGAGTCTGAGCCCACGATCGATCGGTATATCCCCCAAATAAATAGCTTCCAACTCTGACAATAACAACAGTCGGGCCTTTGTTGTCGCATCGGGAATGGAAAGAAGAAGCAGCAAAACCGTCTGATCCACCGTGCCAACATCTTTTCCACTTAGTAAGTGAACTCTGAAGAACGGGCTTCAACCATGAACTTAGTTGCTCTAAGTAGGTTTCCTTGTTGCTGAGTATTGCAGACTTTTCCAATCCGATGACTGAAATTTTACAATTCATATTTTGAACTAATTAGAAGTCTTGAAATACTCTTATTACCGTTGCACCCTGATTACTCGAACCCTCGGTAACTCGAATTCTCTGCTAGCTCGGAAGGCAAACTGGTTTCCCTTGGTCTTGCCTCATATAATTACCTAGTAGACTGTTACTTTAACCCCTATAGCTCGAAACCCCGATAAATCTAAGTAATTCTGTTTCCCTTGGCAATTTCAACTGAACAGTTTTCTCTGCCCTAAAAAAACTATTTTTTTATCTTAGATTGACAAACCAAAGTACTTTAAGGTCAAATTAAATTTGTTTGAGTTTGTTGTTTGTTATATTTGCGTATATTTTGTACTTGCTGCTGTTAATCATTGTGTATATTGTTTAGCTGTTTAATTTTTGACAATAGAATACTGAAAAGGTATGGTATTGCTACTGAATAGAAAAGGCAAGTATACAGTTTTAAAACAAATTCGTGCTTTCTAATGTCAGTACTATAATGGCATTTGAAGAAAAAAATGCCATCTAGATTTTCTACAAAACAAACAAAGATCATTGACATAACATAGTATACAAAGTGAACTGTCCTCAGGAACAATGTACTGACTTATATATTGGAGAAACGGCTAGAGGGTTAAAAGAACCGAATATCAGACCATAGCTCAAGGGTCAAAAATTCAGCTTGCCTTTAAAGTAAGAATTTCGTCGGGCCGTTCTACTAATAAATAGTTTCCAAACAGATTTCCTTAAGATATTAACGTAAATTTGAGCAAATTCTAAGTACTCATATTTTTTGTCCTTTGGAAAAAGTAAGTAAATTGAACTTTTTCGCTTCGACAATTTGGATGTTTTTTAGCGACCTATCAAAAATTCATAGTTTTAGTTATAATTCTAAAATTTGATCCAATCAGTAGATATTTGCAACTAAAAACAAATTATACTTCACAAAAAGTTATGATTTGCTTCGTGCCATCACGCGAGCTTCGTTTCTCGACCCCAAAGTCGATCGAAATTCCCTAAGGTTTCGGCGTCCCGGATCGTGTCGTGTTTTTCGAAATTTTCTCCTGTCTGGAAACTAAAAAAAGGACCTCACGTTTATAGGTACACCATAGGGTATCTGTGGGTGAAATATGCCGGAGAATTGGTCATTTTTCGGCATTGTGCCACTTGTCACCCAGTGGTTACAGAACGTCGCTCTTTAGTAGCATGTAGGCAGCATTTAGGCCGTGTTTAGGCAGCATAAACGTCTTCATTTTTTGAAACCAAAATGTGACGGAAATGTATGCCAGTAGCGTAGCCATTAAATCACTCGTGACTTTCGTCCCGGTCTTATATAGTGTCGTTATAGCGTTCTGACCGCGTTCTGGTCTGATGTAATCATCCACTTTAGATCGAGTGAGATTGAGCTTAAGGAGGAGTGTAAGGATGAGAATCGGAGTAAGAGTTAGACGAGTGAGAGTGCAAATGAAAGTGAACGTGAATAAGGAGTTATCGTTTGCAGGCAATGATCGGGTATTAATGTTGTTATACTCGATCAGAAGCATTTAGATAAACTGTAAATGTTTGCATCTATCAAAGTCTGTAAGCACAAAAAAAATTGCAAGCATACTAGTAAATGTGGAGTTGGCTGCAAATACTTACTGTTTACAGTGCAGTTTGTACCATCAAATCCTACTTTACAAGTGCAGTTGTAAGAGGCAACTCCGTCACTGCATGTTCCTCCATTCTGACATGGGTTCGGAGCGCAGTCGTCAATATCTTAAATAAAGAGGAGGAAATCAAGTAAACTAACGAGTGGAAGAGAAAGTGACATTGAAAATAAGAGTAAGTTGGAATACGAGTGAAAGTGTGAGTCAACGTGAGTATTCGGGTAGAAGTGAGCGTACGGGTGTGAAGACAAATATTTGCATTCATCAACATCTACACAAAATAAATTGTAAACACTCAAGTAAATGTGAAGTTGGCTGCGAATACTCACTGTTTGTGCAGTTTGTACCATCAAATCCTACTCTACAAGTGCAGTTGTAAGAGGCAACTCCGTCACTGCATGTTCCTCCGTTCTGACATGGATTCGGGGCGCAGTCGTCAATATCTTAAGGAAGAGGAAATCACGTAAAACTAAGGGGTTATAGAGAAAGTGACAGTAAAAATAAGAGTGAATATGAGGGTGGCAAAATCACGACAGTAGAGTGATGTAAATGATTGAGGATTTAAATTTAGGAATCCTAATTGGAACGTAGCACTGCATTATTGATTGGAGGAGTATGTTTCCCGAGTTTTCCCACTGGGTTTTTTGGCTTTTCATATCTGGCAGTGTTCACAAATTGTACATATCGTTATGAAGTTTTTGTACTGTATTCAACGAGCCAAACCTGCTTCACCAAAATGAACAAAATGGGTTTTATTTATTTGCTGTGTAGTTAAGAGCAGAAATTTAACATTAGGACCACATGACCTACACTTGACAAACATTCATGAAAGTTTAGCTCGTAGCGATATTTTCCGTTGCTAATGTAGAACATGCTGTCAGTACGTACTTTATATACTTTATATCAGTTTCCTATGCATTTGTCACTGATTCCAGTCATATATTATTATATCACTCGCAACTTTCTTCTCTGTCTCATGTAGTTTAGTGTCGTTGTAGCGTCCTGACCTAGCTGGTCTGATGTAATCATCCTCTTATAGATTGAGTGAGATTACTGTTCAAAGCTTAAGGAAGAGTGTAAGGATGAGAATCAGAGTGAGAATAAGATGATTAGAGCTTTAAGTGAGAGTAAGAGTGGTAATGAGAGTGAAGGTTAAAAAGGAATTATCGTTAACAGACGGTCATCGGGTTTTATTCTTCTTGATCAGAAGCGTTTGAAAAAAACTGTTAATTATTCACATTCATCGAATCAAAGTCTGTAAGCACAAAATAAATTGAAAACATACAAGTAAACGTGGAGCTTGCTGCAAATTCTTACTTTTTGTGCAGTTTGCACCGTCAAATCCAGCTCTACAAGTGCAGTTGTACGACGCAACTCCGTCACTGCACGTTCCTCCATTCTGACACGGGTTCAGGGTGCAGTCGTCAATATCTGAAAGAGGAGGAAATCAAGTAAAATTAAGGAGTAAGGAAGAAAGTGACAGTGAAAATAGGAGTAAGACTGATGGTGAAAGTTGGAATACGAGTGAAAGTGAGAGTCAAGGTGAGCTTTGGGGTAGAAGTGAGCGTAAGGGTGTGAAGATATTGGTAGTAGTGAGAGTTGCGATTAATTTAGACTATTAGAGTATACGTGAGAGTGAAAATTAGAGTGAACGTTAACGTTAAAAAGGAATTATCGTTTGCAGAAGATCATCGGGTTTCATGTTATTCTACTTGATCAGAAGCATTTAAATAAAACTGTAAATATTTGCATTCAACAAAGTCTGTATACAGGAAATGAGTTAAAAACATACAAGTAAAAATGTGAGAATGAGAGTGATCAAACCACGATAGGTAAGCGGTGTACATGATTGAGGGTGTAAATGTTGGTATCCTTTATACCCAGGAGGAACATGGCATTGCATTCGTACGAGGAATGCGTTTCCAGTTTTCCCACTGGGTTTTTTGGATTTTCGTAAGCGGTAGTGATTACAAGTTGTAAATATCGTTATAAGGATTGTGGCAACATCCAACGAGTCAAGCCTGCTCCACCAAAATGAACCAAATGTGTCTCATATTTGTCTGCTGTGTAAATAGTATCTAGAGCAGAAATGTAACATGTTGTCTTATGTAGTGTTGCCTGTCCGTCAGTTGACGAACATCCATGCATGATGGTTTAGCTCGTATCGAAATTTTCCATTGCTAATGTAGAACATGCTGACAGTACGTACTCATATGAAGATTTTCGATTTTCAACGCATTTATCACTGATCTCATTAAAAACTCTGCCTAGCGACTTTCGTCCTGGTCTTATGTAGTGTCTTCTGTAGTTTATATACACAAAATAAATTAAAAGCATACAAGTAAATGCGAAGTTCAGGCTGCAAACACTTACTGTTTGTGCAGTTTGTACCGCCAAATCCTGCTCTACAAGTGCAGCTGTAAGAGGCAACTCCATAATTGCAAGTTCCTCCATTCTGACACGGGTTCGGGGTGCAGTCGTTAAAATCTTAAAGAGGAGGGAATCAAGTAAAATTAAGGAGTAAGAATGAAAGTGACAGTGAAAATAAGAGTAAAGAAAGATGGTGAAAGCTGGAATACGGGCGAAAGTGAGAGTCAAGGTGAGCATTGGGGTATATTAGTGAGCGCGGGGGTGTGAAGTTATGGTAGTAGTGAGGTTTGCGATTGATAGAGAAGAAGAATCATTGCAGACGATCAACTGGTTTTATGATAATGTACTCGATCAGTAGCATATCAGAAGATTTTTGGGTTCATCACTGCCTAAGCACAAAATAAATTTAAAAAAAATAAATATCAGTTTAAAATAATGAAAGATTTGTTTGGTTTCTTGTAAGTGGAGTTGGCTGAAATAAGACTTTCTGGTTGTGCAATTTTTTTCCATTAAATCCGTCTCTACATGTGCAGGTGTATGAGGTATTTTCGTCACTGCATGTTCCTCCATTCTGACACGGGTTAGGGCTGCATTCAACAATCTCTAAAATTTAAACAACACGGTTGCTATTTTTATTGCTAGAGGGTGAATTTTAATTTAACGGTATATGATTTCTTCATCTAAAAAGGTACCAGCAAAAGCCACTTTGTTTCACAAATAACGCGGTTTAAAATTAATTGTATGTATCAACAATTCACAAAATACTAGAAAACGCTGGAGGAACCAAACGCAAAGCAGGAGAAGGAATATAGAGTGTTGGTTGGTTGTGTGGGGAGACTTGATATGGGGCTTATTAGAGATGGGAGTTTATTAGAAAGGAGGGGCTTATTACAGTAAACTATTAAGCGCACTGGCTTTGGATCAAATGCTCGCCTGCAACTTGCCAAAGACTGCATAAAGAGTAACACGAAGCACTGCGGACGGCGCATTTTCCGTTGCTGCACCATACTTTTTCAGCTAATTTAAATAAGCTTTTAATTTATGCCGAAACCAGTCATTGTTTTTCTTAAAAGTAAACAGTAATTTTCATAATTATGTTTATCTTTGTGATATGTACTCTAAATATGCAACCAAACTAAATAGTCCATTTCACGGTTCCTGAAAGGCAACCTTGCAAGCTTCTAAATAAAACCGATGCGAAGGTTGGCAGTTGAAATGACTATCATAAGAAAGGAACTTATTTAGGCATGGCTATTATTTCGACTTCTCTGACTGTGCGAGGAAAACCTTCGCCTCGGTCTCATGCCGAAGCTTGTTTTCCTTTAAGGAACCATGAAGTGGACAATTGCTGTAGCAGCCCCGTATTGCAAAAAAAAATGGTGAAAGGAAATATACGAAATATACTGTATCATCATGTAGATCCAAGTACTGTATCACCCTTTGATACATTCAAAAATTGCGTCATATATCTTAGCTTCTGAACAGTCCTGTCGGGTAAGGTAGCTTAAAATTTAATCAGTGAAATGCTGCAGTAGGAGTCACTAGTATACGAAGAGGGGTTCTGGAACAGGGACTTTGGGGATGGGAGGGGGGGCGGTTAAAGAGGCTCTTCCCGCCGCTTACGATGTCACCGTTCAAATCCTGCATCATGCTGCACCAATACTTTCTTCTTTTCCTTATATAAGGAATGGAATTGTTCCCAAAATCGCAGAGTTTGTCCTTTGCCCATTTAAAAAATCGCGTTCACTTTGTTGGAGAAGAAACATTCTTTCAATAAAGAAAATGTGACTTCGCAAAGAGCACACACTTGTTCCGGAGTTTCCAACATTAGCTGTTTCTGTCTGGGCGAGCATGTAGTGAGAAAATTAAATAAAGCTTGATATTATGTGAGACAAGTAAAAAAAAAATTTTACCATAATGCGCAAAAACAATAAAAAGGCTGCTGGCCAGAATCACTCCCATTCCTCCTCCTCATCCTCTTTTCTCCTCCTCTTCCTCACTCCTCCGCCTCGCTCGTTCCCAGTTCCCGTTTCTTTTCATTTCCTACTCCTCCGCCTCGCTCGTTCCCAGTTCCCGTTTCTTTTCATTTCCTACTCCTCCGCCTCGCTCGCTCCCAGTTCCGTACACATATTCTACAAACTCATCTGTTGCTCCCGTTTCTTTTCATTTCTAGTCTGGACTTCAAGCTTTCAACATGTCAAAGCGTCGTGTTTGTTTACAGTACGGCAAGCACTTTTCACGTCCCGATAACTTGCAGCGCCACATCCGCGCCAAGCATAATTCTACTGAACGGAGAGTCTTCTTCCTACCATGAACAAAACACATTTCCTCTCCGGAAAAAAAACATTTACGTGTATGGTTGTTGGAATGACGGGATCTGGAAAAAGTTTGGTTACAAAAATTGCTTAAGCATGCGCAGGAGACAATTTAGCCCCCACCTCAACGGATTGTGTGGTCTCCCTCTCAATGGCAACCCATTTAAACGTCGCTACTTAACAATTATTCCACGGACGCGCGTTGGATATGAGGTGATAGATAGCCGACGAGGCGCGAAGCGCCGAGTTGGCTATTTCACCTCATATCCAAC